>CABFPE010000194.1:1043042-1068659 GCA_900660155.1 Hofstenia miamia | reverse complement strand
TTGTAGTGCGCGTACGTCCTTTGAAAACGCTATGTTCTATTTTATGTGTAAACAGTTTAATCAACGCGAAAATATATCAAGCGGGAATTTTTTAATTTCTGTGATCATTAAATTGCTAGTGCGCGTTGACGTAAAGAAAGCAGTGTGTTCTATTATGTAAACTAAATATTTTCGTATTTACGTACATTAAAAATCACTAGCAATTGATACGGCGTTGTTAATATCTCCACACGCTAATTGAGATTAAAAAAAATATAGGTGACATCAACTGTGTGATGAACAAAACCTAACATTAATTTAACGAATTCAAGAAGTATTCATTAACTAAGGGTTTAAAATTACGAAAATATTTACCATTAAATAGCTTTCACTGCGGTACTTTCATTCAGGTCTCCAATATTAATATAATTAATTATAACAATAAACAATCAATTCCTACAATGCACGACTACAAAAAATAAAAGGAACTAATGTGTCAAAATCCAAGGACACCTAACTTTCTTAATGGGTTGAACAGGGCGAATTTTTAGTGGAGAATGTTCTTTTGCAATAATGACAAGTATTTGACGGTAGTGTAAGAAATTCGCGAAGGATGGTGTTAGCAGACAACACAACTGCTACACTCTGTAGCTACTGTTCAGCTTCTTCAGAGATCTTACGAAAACCGCGTCATATCGCAATCCCAATGGCTGTGTTCTGCTCGGTCATCTGACTTGACTCGACTGGTTTTTCTTATGGGGCTCTATGATGGAGGAGAAGATTTTCTACAGAATCCACGCATCCTTATCGAGCTACAAGCGGCAATAACCCACTACCATTGAACAAATTACTTTTCGAACTTTCAAACATGCAAAAACATTTATGACGATGGAAATTCGTTTGGAATGTTTTGTTGAGTAATGTATCTGCCATTTTACTGTTTACTGCACAGTGACTTTTCGGACACCCTGTATGAATACAAGCTATAATTTACGACCAATTCAATGGGACCGTGCTAGTTATTTAATAAGGTTTACAGATAGGGCTAAATATTCTACATGTATATCTATAGTTTTCATCTAATACAGTAAATTTAACGTTAACATTCAGTTGAGCTGAATTGAACTGTTTATTGGGCAGCAAATGATGTAATGTTATCATAAATCATTCGGCTACCAAAATATGAAAAAGTAGAAATCAAGTTTGAATCAGATATTTGATATAGGAGTTTATTGAAGTATATCTTTATTGAAAAGGAAAAAAATGTATTCAGGCGTCTAGTCTTTTGATGTTATGGGACGCAAATTATCAGAAAAAGGTACATAAAATACCATAAGATTAATGGATTCCAGCTTTGTAAGATATGAAGAAATAGAGAATAGACCATTGTTTGTGAGAGTTCCTGAACAAATGGGATTCGCTGAACTACTCTGACTTCCTGCTACATTGAGAACTTTAATATTAGGGCATCTTTTTGCAAGATAGCCAACACCGACATCAGTTACTTGGGTGCAACTATCTACTGAAAATATCTCTAACTTTGGGGAATGCTCCGCCAACGCTTGCACTACTTTGTCCGATATGCGAACTTTGTGAGCAAAGAAACCGTAGAGATTTGATAAAACAATTGGCCGCTCTAACAAATCCTAAATATTTTTCATTTACAACCGAAAGAGTGATAGATGCTATTTGAAAAAACATCTACATTTCAAGACGAATATTCAATGATCACGTAAAAAATTATGCAGGTTTCGACCAGGTTAAAAATCTATACTACTAAGCTCTCAAACTTATAAACATAATTTAATCAGTTTTTGGCCTCTTTTCTTTTAAAGATTGATTTTCACTAATGACTCCATTGTCTACTACAAACAAGAGTTTGTGATCAGATATTTATTCCACATCCTTAAGAGTTTCTTTTGATCAAATCACTAATAAACATTTTTTAAGTTGAAATAAAAAAATTTACAGTAGAAGACAAAAATAGTTGTCATGGCGGTTATGAAAGACATGAAATTTGACCTGTGTTATAATCTAATGGCAATGTAATAGGATAGGAAATGAAAACTGACTAACCTCATTATCAATATTGTCATCATAAATGTGCAAGTACATTATGCTATCTAGCCAAGTAAAAAATTCATCAGCCAAAATAAGCGATGACTCATTAGCAAGTTGAAAATCCTCACTCTTCAATGTTGTTTCTTGTAGTTTAGGTCTTGTCTCTAACTGAATATGAAGGAAAATATCAAAAAGATTTACCCTGACATCGCGAGTCATAAACTTGCACAGACCCGAGGGAATGTATCGAGACCACACTGATGCATTCGCCACGTCATTACAGAAAGAGATATCAACATGAGTCAATAATGAGCAACACTTCAAAATATGGAGAAGAGCTAAGTCGTCACATGCAGTGTCAGATAAATTTAGGTACTTTAGATTAACACAGTTCAGGATCGACTTTAAGCCTAATATAGTACACATCAAAATATTAATAAAAATGTTTATGAATCTGTCAAATAATTTAAATATCGAAGTCGTAGTTAAAATAGAGTGCTAAGCTAATGTAGTGAAAATCATATCATAAGGAAAAGAACTAAAATACTGCATGCATTAGAAGCTGTTGCAGTACTATTGTGTAAATTTGCAAAAAAACTGAAAAATATCACATGACTAGAATTCAGCTGAATACTACTTTTTTCATTTAAGTTATTATTTATAAAAATATGACATACCATCCCATCATTGTAATAAAACATTAGGAACATTTTAGTAAATATTACGGAATTTTCAACAAGTTCAACATTAATTTCACACATCACTGCTTCCTATTCCTAATTTTCGGTCGGTCGTTGAAATAATCATTTTTCACTTTGTTCATTCTCTTTAGCTCTCTGCTCCCTAATCCTACATCTTTAGTTTCGTAGTCTTTGCATTATTGAAAAATTTCTGATAAAGATCAATTGATCCTATGCTCGGAGTAAAACTCTGTTTACATGTTCATACTAATGAATGACATGCAAAAGAAAAAGTATTGGCATTCAGAATGGAAACATATTTTCTTAGTAATTGGGAGCGATTAGAGTCATTTGCTATACTTAAGAACAGCCAACTGATTAACAAATGATCTAAAAAAATTATTTATCAAATTGAGAGCAGACATGCTCGTTTGTATTTGATTCAAAATTCAATATTTCATCAGTACTTTTTCCAATTCACTCACCAAAACCCTTCACAATGCAAAATGAAAATGTACCAAAATATTTTGTGATTCCAGTTGGTTATTATTTGTTGGTACTTTTACTACTGTAAAATGGCTTAAAGTTGTTTGCCAGATTGTTGAAAGTTTTTAATTATTAAGTTTTATAATAATATATTTTCTTTTTAGATTTTTGTTGAAATCAATTTATGTTTGAATGCTAAGCATTTAGAAAGTAATTACCAAACTTTAAAGTACATTTACATACATGTTTTACATTAGTTGTATTTATTTAACAGAATTGAATTAAGCTATTCAACCGTCAAAATGACGGCTTTGTCAAGGATATTGTTTATTAGACAATTTTAGTTAGACGTATACTGTATACCAAATTTCACTAGGAGAGTATTAACATAACTGTTTTTATTTTTAAGGTAGTAGTAGTAGTAGTAGTAGTAGTAGTAGTAGTAGTAGTAGTAGTAGTAGTAGTAGTAGTAGTAGTAGTAGTAGTAGTAGTAGTAGTAGTAGTAGTAGTGTTTGATATATGTTTATTTTTTAGCAAACCTAAACGATTTTTGACTGGGTCTATATTCGCTAAATCTCTGACGTCATGCACACAAAAATGGGAGAGGCAACTTTCTTTACCTTAGGGTGAATAAAAATTTTATAAATTTGATCTGTGAACTCAAGAACAACTAATTTTGCATGATCCTGCAGGAGTTTTGTCCATGTACATGTGCAAGCCACAGAAATCTTTGAAAATTTTAACAATTTCCAGAAAATTGGGTGCCACAGGATCATTACAACACAAACATTAAGAAATTGCATGCATAACCTTCAAGCAAAACATTCGTATGCTGTATGAAAAATGATCATGATGTCTAAATTTTGCACTAATAGATATCCGCACTATTATTTTAATAAGAGAATTTATCTAAATTTAACTTAATGGGAGTTTCCAAGTTCTATGCGGTAGCGCATGCTAAAGTGAGAAGAAGTGTATTCTTATACATACATGTCTCTAAGCAGTTCCTTTGACCACTACAATGTTTTAAGTAAATCTGATTATACGTTACTTACCAATTTGTGATGATAATGAAGAACATCTGCAAATATCAAGGTTTTCAACGAATTCACCAATAGATGCCAAGAATCTAGAAATGTTCTCGTCACTTAAATGCTCCCATTCTGCAAAACTAAAATGGTAGTTGCAAATAACAGTTTAAGAACAATGCATTTCAGATTAAATTTAAATCAAAGAACATATTCTTAAAATATAAACTTAATCATGAAATTTTTCAGCAAGTATTAAATGAATAAATCTTATGTTTTAGGTATTTTACTAGAATTCGTTTTAGACAGATTATAGTTGATGGTAATACAGGGACTTTTCATGAACACCAACTCATAAAGTAAGTACTATTGAAATTTGTTCCTTGGATATTAATTTTCAAAGAGAGATAGTCAGATATGTCCAGTATTTTCAAGTAATGATGTTTCAACACACCATTTACTGAATTCCAAAGGAAGCACTGGTTATACGCTTTCCTCATTATAACTACATTCAACCTCTACAATTTCTATTTCTACATATTTGCGGCTGTGAGATATATTATTAGAATGTTAAATGAGCTCTTTAAGGCTTGCATAAAAATCTAAACTTAAAACTTTCATAACGAGCTCTACCTCGAACATAAATTCTAAAAATCATTACCTCACATTTTTGAAAAGCCTCTTTGAGAATGAAATCTGATACCAAAACTGATTTACTCTTCGCACTGACTGCAAAATATCAGAGGTTGAAAGATATGAAAAAATCTGTTCCAGACATTTGTCATCAAGTGCATCAAGCTGCATTTACCTAAACNAGACACCCATATATCTAGGACTTACTATAGTTACAGGTGACAGAAATATTTATGAATTGCAATTAAGAATTCAATTCTTATATCTAAATTCTAAATTTATTTTTTTCAATACTGTATACTTACAATCTATTTGCAAGCTACATGAGACATATTTCTCCTAAATCATCTTAAGATATATATACCTATATCCTGAATACTGAATACATGATGCATAGCTCCAAAGATAATTCGGAGCAGCTATATTAACTGCCATTTACAAACATGATTTGAGTAAAAACGTCACTTAAATGTTAAATCAGCAATCAGCGCCCATCTAGGGAGATTTGAAAATTCTAAATATTCAGTAAGCAATAAGCTTAACAAAATAAGTTAATTATTTTATAGCAAGAATAGTGGAAGCAATCACATGTCATTACAATATTTTCAGTAGTTTTATAGACTTAAGAGAAATCAATAAAAAGGTAAATATGCAGTGCTGTGCGTGCTTATATTGCGCCTAATTATCTATAAAATATTTTAACTTATGGCAGAATTTCAAATCTCTTTTGGAATCATGTATCATTAATGACGCTGAGGAAATCACATTGAGTTTAAAACTTGAAAACAAATTCATTCTGTGCCCATCCTACAAAGAGTCCCTTCCTATTTAGCCAGATTATCGCACAAAGTTGTCAAATTTCTACTAAATCTTTCAAATTTGGCATAATAATAAAATGTGGTATGGTATTGTAAACTTCCAAGCAATTCGTGAAGCTTTTTGCACCGGCTGCTAGAAATTAACTTGCTAAGGTTTAAGCATGACTGATATTTGTTGCATTTCGTAAAAATGTTTCGCGAATTTCTTCATTGCATTTTCATTGCAAAAAAAGTTTATATTATGTAAAGGCAAACGAAATATGATGTAGCATTGCAGGAAATGTCGGATTGAAGATGTAAGGAAAGGCGCACAATTTGCTTTTTATTAAGCGTACAAGACGAGCGACTTTCCCATTCTAACCTATGAAAGAAATCGACTTACTTTAAACATTGTAAATATAAGTTTTTATACTAAGCAATTGCATAAATGTGGGTTATAAATATCAATGATATACTTGGAGATCTTACTAGTTTACTTAGCAATGAATATATCCCATTAATTTTCTTAAAATATATCATTCTAAGACTAAGCATTTAAAGCTAATGACCATTTTATACATAAGAATTACTGATTTTCATTGTGAAAATTTACAACGGCAAACAAGATTAATTTTAATTTCGATAATTTTTTAATATGGAAGTGATTTCCGTTGAGGTAATACTTTTGACTAATTTCATATAAAATTTGTCGGGAAGATTTTTGCGTGCACAATAATATGAATATTTTCTGGACAGAACTCATACAGATTATCTTCGAAAAACAAAATATTCCAGGGTATAATTGTTGTTCCCATGTACATTAGACTGCCTCATTATCTGAACACTAGGTATGAAAAGAATTTGAATATTTTTACAAAAATCGGATTTCCATTGAAAAAAATTCGTATTTGCATAAATTCAGGCATAAGAATATGTTTTAGCAGTAATATTCATCATTACATTAGCACTCCCTACCCCAAAGATGTGTCTTTGTAAAAAACCTTTCAATCGCGGGCTTGGATAAATTTGTTCAACATTTGGAAACATCGGTTTGTTACGTAAAAGTAACACTAGTGGAAATAAGTTTAATGAATAATTTGGATAGGATAGTCCGGCTAATTAAACTTGGTCTGAATAAAGTTCTAAAATCCGATTTCGATCGGACAGTTTGTATGATTTAAAGCAACACTAATAACCAATTTTCATTAAACTTTTCTACGTATAGTCTTACTAGATGACATTTGAAAAATGATTCGGTATCTCCTAAACTCTAGTTTATAGTCGTGGTGTAACTGTCATGAAAATCGCTACCAAATAAATATGGTGCAAATAAGGCATTGTTGGAGCAAATATATTGGGGAAACTAGTGCTAAGTTGAGCAAGTGATTCTGTGGCAGGGTGGGGTAGTTCTGGCTTAGTATTTCTAAAACTGACCGAAAGTACATTTTCAGTTCAACAATGCATTAAAATGACTTAAGTCTAAGGAAGACTCTCAACATACTTCGTTTGAAATATGTGCTGAAAAATTTTAGGACAGTAATCTGCATTTGATTGAAAATGTACCTCACTCTCTCTCTCTCTCTCTCTCTATANTAAAGGGGCAGTTCATCCAATGCATATAGGCCTAGGTAGTTTTTTCACCCTCTTAGCATAAAGCCATGCTCGCCCGTGCATATATGATAAATAAACCAAAAAGACAGAGGGATCTCATAAGAATAACATGAAATACTACTTTTTTTGCACTTTATGTCAAACAAAAAAACTGTTCATCAATATATCGATCAGATCGTATGAGAATGAGTTAAAATTGGGCTGCCCCAAAGGGGAGCAGGGTTAGGGTTAGAACCACCCCTAGATCCACCACTGTAGTACCAAAATTGAATTATGCTAAACTTCTCAACATTCGTTTTCGTTTCACACACGTAAAAAAACGCAAGTAGAAAATCGGTTATGAAAGTACAAATAAACGAAACCCAAGCTTTCCCAAAAATTCTATATGAATTTGAAAAAAGACATTTAAAAAAACGTTGCAGAAATGCATGTATTTAAAAAAAGCATTTAAGCTGCTTAAAACACCCCATGTTTTAAACATGACAACCCTGTATATGAGTCAGACAATGTATTAAAAACCAATACTAGAAATTTATTTGCACTTGTACAATATACAAAGCATTTTTCATACACTTACAGATTACATACCTAATAACGTTGTGGTATGAGAATGTTTAGAGAATTACAAATGGGTGATGAGTTTTCAAATGCTTTCTAGTTTCTTTGGCATAATTAGGCTACTTATTTAAACTCTAAATCGGCTGTTTTACTTTGCATGGGTTTTAATTTTAAATTCCTCTATATTATGGAAATACAGACTTACGTTTTGTGTATGAAGCGGGAAGTGGGAAATAGTAAATTTGTTAGCAATTCCACGTTGATAAGAATGAGTAATCGTTTGTGAAACGTAGTGCCAAATCGTTCTAATAACATAATTAACATTGCTTCATACATCATACAGGCGCACAAAGCATTAGCAATGAGGTTACGCAAATTATTTAAATTCGGCATTTTTGTACGGACTTTCTCATGCTCATGCAATCCTCATGCGATTCAACATTAAGAATTTCGCAACATATATTTTCAATAGTTTAAGAAATTGTTCAAGAAACAAAACTTTCGATTATTGCAATAATGCAAATTAATAGATTTAGAAAATCAAAGTCAAAATTACAAATATATTTGATACGTATTTAAATGTGGGCACGAAAACGGCACGGCACGAGATTTTTTGTAAAGACGGGAACGAGCACAGCATGGTTCCAAAGGTCGATGTTAATATATTTAGAACGTAAGAAAAATAATTCAAAATATCCGACGTTTTTAACGTGCCCAGTAAGTCGGATCATTGAGTAAATTTGTTCATTTGTACATTAATATTTGATATCTTACAATCTCGAAGGACACGATTCCAAAAAAATCCTAAGCATGAGAACAGCTATGTCTTGCTATATTAATCAGCAAAGTCCCTAAATGAAATTCTTGTAAAATACTGTTACAAGTTTTAAATTTTCAATATTTTGTAGGTATTAAACACTCTTCAAAAGAATTAAAACGCAACAATAAGACAAGACATTTCGACGTTTGCAATTTTGTATATCATATTTGAATATTTTGTGCGAATTTTATTGAAAAGTAATATATATATGAATATATATATATATATATATATATAATTTGCCCATTTTGCAGATACTTGTTTAATTTGCAAAATTTTCATAAATATTTTGCAAGATTTTGTATTACACTTGCGATGACGCAAAAACTTGTAAATATTTGCAAGTTGTTTGCAAATCTTGCAGATATTTGTATAACTTGCAAAGTTTTGCATAAATACTTTGCAAATTTTTGCAAAATACTTACAAATACATGTACTATTCAAGTTTTGCAAGTCGCAGTTTTTTGGGATTATTTACCCAGTTCATCCCTCTTCAGGTGCATATGTCTACATTTAAATCATAACGGGATTATTTTGCCAATTTCCATGCCATTTTTCTTAATCTTAAACTAACATAATCACAAACACAATTAAACGGTTCGTAATCTCTATTTTTGGTGTGAAGCCAATAGATATTGTTCTTATAAAAAATTCATAAACATTAATTGCTTGATTCTAATACCTGTAATTTATTGTGTGCAATTTGCAAAATTAACAATTTAGAAATTCTTAATTAAAATCACGGCTAATCCACAAGGGGCAAGCATTTTATGAGCGGATATTTATATAAAGGCTTGTTTTTGAGGCAGATTATTGATAGCTACTCCACACTATCCACGGTATTTTTTGAGGATCCTAATGACACTCAACTACAAATCACATGTATGTTTATCCATGCTAGCTATTTTTGTTTACTGTTGTTCGATAAATTTTGTAATTTTATATACATATATATATATATATATATATATAATGTCTGGGCAAAAATTCTTGAAACATCTCATTATTTTTGGAGATTGATTAATCAAATTTGGAAACACTAAATATTGGATTACGCTTTGTTTCTGTGTGTAAGCATTTTTATCCATTCTATCATTGTCAAATATATTAGTTGTGCTTATTTATAGCATTTTATTCATTAATATAAATTGTTTATTCAATAAATATACGGTTTTGTAATATATATACATAAAATTACCCATGTACCTATTAAATAATAGTATGCTTCAAACGCATTATGTAAAAGAATTGCAACCAAAATGTTGTTCACTACTGCTATCTTCTGAAAAATTAGCGAGTTTGCGACAACTTCAATTTCAATGTGACTCAAAACCATCTTTAAACACATTGCTTTATTCCTGTGTAAGAACCAACCTTATTGTCCACTTAAGAAATCAGAATTTTGAAACACAATTTTTGCAATTGATCACTTTTTTCTTTTACTAGTGCAGAAGAACTCTTTTTGAAATAAAGGATCAAATTCTAATGTCGTTGGCGAATAATATAGAATAGATACGTCGTTTTCTGCTTTCTTTTCAGAAATTCAAAAAAACATCTTTTAACAACTCCCTTTAATTAATGACATAATGGAGTTTAGAGTTACAGTGCTAGCCCCACAAATCTCCATGAATCCTATGGGATGACATTTCATCTCCAGCATACTCCACAAGGTTCGCAAAGATCTTAATGGAGCCCCACCTATTCCCACCCCATTAGACAAAAAGAGTGAGAACTGAGCATGAAAACTATGAAAGCCCTTTCTTAAAATGAATTTAATACGAGAAAAAGCAATGTTTTTGAAAGGACTTTGAATATAAATATTAATGAAAACATACTAAAATACTATAAATAGTTAGAATTTGCTTGCATTAAAATTTTCTGAAATTCACCTCCTCTGAGCATCTAAAGATTAAAGAAATTCATTGGGAATTTTCCCAAGACATTCGAAATTTGGGTATATTAGAATGCGAAGATCTATGTATGAACAGCAAGACAAAGCTGATAATGGATCGCATGAAATCACTCATGACCCTTGTGACCCATAACTCATTTTTATTGGAGTACTGAACTGACATTTCGCTCGTAACCACAAATCCCCTTGAAAAACAGCGCAGCAGTAAAGCTGGTATTTAAATAAGGTTCTTCTTGTATGCTGGCTAACATCAAACGTTGAAATTTAAATTTTTAATGCGCATGCGTTTAATGAACTATCTTAATATGCTATATTGTATTACATTACACGAGTCACTTCTCGAGTTAAATAATTGGTTAATTTAAATGAAGAAATATTTGTTTTTACTAGAATATGGTTTCTAAACCGTACATTTACCAATGCCAAGTATTTTAACGAACACAAACAAAAAAGTTGGTCGCTAATTCTTAATGGCGACTTGGACCGGAAACACTTAACGTACTTTTAGTTTTGAAACTCAATTTACAATTGTATAATTGGGAATATGTTCTTAATAATTTTTTTTCATTTTGGTTAATATATAGGTTAAGTTTTAATTGTGAATTTCGTCTGCCTTATGTTGCCTTGAACCATTTTACTTGCAAAAATAGTAAAAATGATAATTTCATTTTTAGATACTTGCGAATGCAAAATTTTTTAGTGCAGATGAAAATGGAAGTGGTTTAAAATTTCCAAATTTGTGTGCGGATGTTAATACTAATTTTAATTTTTTTTGAATAGACAGTTTTGTAAAATTAGGTAACAATGTTGGCCTATTCTGATTTTCCGCATGCATTCTTTTGTACATAGGCCAGCTCTCGGCCCACGAAGGTGGATTATCCCGGCATGGCCGGTTCACCCCATCCAATCTTGAACTTTTTATTTCAAATTTCTATTTATGAAAAACATGAAAATATGAAAATTTTGTACCCTGATTTGATTTTAATTATTTATATTGGTATCTACACTGAGAGTTAATTTTTACAAACATGTCTACAGCCAACACACTTATGTAATTCTGTCGCTTAGGCATAAGGTTAAGAAACTGTTAAGACATTTGATAAGCCAGTAAAATTATGAGGTTATCCCATACGTCCACGGTCATTTAATGAACTATTCAAATGTATCTCCATACCATGAAACCCCATAAAAATGAAATACACTACATGCATAAATGAATAATTTTCTCTATAGATTAAATCAGAACACAGGTTGGATTTACTCTTTTCTTTGCAATCGGAAACAACGGGTCGAACTCCCGGATGGAACATTTCCGGTCTTTTTGCTTACCGCAAAGTACAAATCTAGGTCCCGCGCTCTTTACAATGTTTGTTAACAGCTTGCTTTTCGATTACAACAATCATCTTAAATTAGATGACACTACAGCTTGACACCATTTACTCCGGATGTGTGCTAAAATGGGTTTTGATCAATGGAACAACCGAACAACCTTAAACGTTGGCAAAACCAAAGAACTTACAATATCGTTTTTAAAACAGTTAGATCTTCCTACTAGGGCCCAGCGGTATAACGATACCGAAACCGATACGGCAGTATTTAGAAAATACCGAAAAATATCGATGCCTAAAAAATTGGTCGGTATTTTAGCTAACAGTATGTGCATGTTCATTTTATGCAATTACGCGGGTCAATATTTGGAGTATGAAAACTTGGAATATCTCTTTACGATGTTTGAAAACTCAGGAATTTTTTAAAAAGAAAGCTCAATTAATCATACAGTTACAATTATATGACTGATTGGCCCACAAAATGTTGTCATAAATACCTTCACAAAAAGAGCTATTGTTTCATTATCTTCTATGGAGCAGTTAAGAACTCTATTTTTTTTCAGGCATAAATTTATAATAAAATTCCTGAATATTTGTAGTTACTGGGCCTCAGAGGTGAAATAGGGCAAGGGTTTTCGAACCCAACCCGAAAACTATATGCTTAACCCAAACTAGAATAAATAACTCAATTTCAATCAGAATGTTTAAAACAATTAGGTGTTAAAATGATAAAGATTGTTCTAATACAATCTATAACGACAAGTTGTGGTTGAGATTGTTCTAATACAATCTATAACGACAAGTTGTGGTTGAGATGATACACATTCAATAACTACCAGAAACTTATTTTTTATTAAACATATGAAAAAATCTGTTTTTGTCGACCCGAATTCAATCTTTTAGTTTTCAAAAATTCAACTCGAACCCATAACAAACCGACCCAAACCCGATTCAATTTCTGTTAGGTCTATTATACGTCAAAATTTCAAAAGCAATGCACTTTTATATAGGAACTCCGAAAAATATAATATATTTGATATAACCATGGTATACTACAACTGCAAAAAATGATTTTTTTTCTTTTGGCTATTAGTTTTACTTTGTTGTAATGAAATATATATTTAAATTATTAAAAATAAGGAATTTCAAATTTTGAGGTAAAAAGAACGTGTAAAAAATGGGTTTTAGGTAACTAATGTCAATTTTCTAGAATTAAAGTTTGCATTTATGGGTAAAAATAACAGCCCTAGTAACTGCGGTAAATCCTCGTATGTAAGCTACCAGGTAGAAGCTACGCTCCAAACATTGAAGGTTGCTTTTTGAGTTACAGGTATGCAGCGTGTATAAGTCGCATTTGCCATGCCAACTAATTTTGTCTTTTCCAGTTATATGATTTCCATTAATTTAACAAACAAAATTTAACACAATTACCAAATCATGGTAGCACATATCATCGAGAAGGGCAAAACACTGAAAGTTGTGTAATTCCTAGTGTCTTATTCTTGAATAAGTACTTTTCAGCATTTGAACATTCTGAAATATACACAACGCCAAACTTCGTGAGTAGCTTGCAAATGTATTCTTAGAATGTGTGCATAAGCCCACCTCAAACATTTATTCTTATACTCGAGGATGTAAGGTATTTCTTACTTATGCCTCTATTATATATATATATATATATATATATATAGTCATACCGATACCGAACCAGTATCGGGGTATTTTGGTTGATATCGTAAAGAATGCCTCGAAGAGAACTCATATGATCTACATTTTGAAAGGTAGTGGAATCCCTGTTAAAGATATTATTTCGGTTTTTGAATAATATGTCCCACTCTGGCACGTTTCTATAACTAAAGCTCAAGCTCATGATATTGAACGCATTCAAACGCGCTATTTGCCTCAACTAACATATAGTGATGTCCTTGCTGTTACTAACTTTAAATCACTGCATGAACGTAGAATATGTCAATGAGCCTGCTTATGGAAACGAATATAATCTGAAGATCACATTCTACACGATCTGTTACCTCCGTTTTCAGACCGCACCTTCAATTTGAGAGATCACCGAAATTGACGTCTTCCAGTTTCCTCCACACGTTCACAACTATGCTTTGTTTTTGCCGAAATAGACAAGAATTTTCCGCTTAACTGCGCCTAGTTTGTTTCGTAAATTTTCATAATTTTGATTTTACATTTGGATTTAACACTTCAACCTTAGGGTTGCGAGCGATATCAAATAAAATCTAATCTAAGATCTAAAAAATCATATATATATATATATATAGTTGTAAAATACTGAATCGAAGTAATTTTTTATATAATTTCTACAATGTTATTTTAGATTTTTGCAGTATTCATATAATTAGTACATTTATGAGTTAGTTTGTTATAACAACTCAAAATTAAAAATGCCTGAATATGATTAATTTCGTTTTGAATGTTTGCATATATNTTTTTAGCCCATGTTTTATAAATGGTCACCCAAAATCCAATGTCAACACAAAACCCAAGGTCCAAACTTGATGCTGGTTGAATTTTTTCTCGCGATTGTGAATGAAAATGTAAGTAGTAAGAAGAGACTTATACGACGTTACACTATTTGACCTTTTGACCTTGGCGGACATGTCTGTCATGGATATAATGTAATTGTGTACTTTGGCCGTCTGTGTATATCTGACGCCATTGGAATATATTCTCTTTTGTTATAATATTTGTTTGCAAACATTTGTTTGCAGTCTATTGTTTAAAATGTAACCAATTTTTTTATGCACATCGAGGTTGAGGAATTTTCGAAAATCCCATGAGATTAGAATTGTTGTAATTTACTGTTCAAAATGTAACAATTTTTTTATACATATTACATAAATAATTGTCAAATAGCATTGAAATTCTATATGCGAGAAATTCACGTTTTTGGAATTATATTTTATTGTTAAATTTCTTCAGTAAAAGTCATAATTAATAAGTATTTTCAAACANCAATGTTATTTTAGATTTTTGCAGTATTCATATAATTAGTACATTTATGAGTTAGTTTGTTATAACAACTCAAAATTAAAAATGCCTGAATATGATTAATTTCGTTTTGAATGTTTGCATATATAAAACGAAATTATTCCTACCGTATTTAAAATAAAGGTAGACATTTTTTAATCAAGATGCTGGCAAGGTTGGGCGAAACCTTGTTTTGGGTATACCCAATACAAAACTTGGGGCAAAAACTTGGGTTAACACCCAAAACCCAAGGTCAAGGTTATTAAGCTTGGTATTTGCTTACCCACGGTTAATCCACCTAGTAGTAATCGTGCTGTTGTCTTAATATTTTCACGGGGTAAAAGTTCGAATCTATATAAGTGTTTCAATCTAGCGATTGAATTACTCGAAGATGAAAAATCTGATGGTGTGCTCATGCTAACAATGCATTTCTTAAACTGGACTAAACGCCGTGAAGGGAACCTCGATGTAAACAACTTCATATCGTCAATTGGAAACTTTGTTGGAATAACGTTGAGTGATGACTACATGAACACCAACTTTATTCACTATTTGTCAGGGAAAGTGGGTGGAGCTAGGACGATTTGCTATATCTGTCGGTTATTGTGCTGTGTCTGAGGCAGCAGTAGAACATTCTTTTTCAAAGGAGTCTCTAATTTTTTCAGATTTACGTCGCTTTTGTCGAAGTATACAGAAAAAGATTTTGAGAAAGCAGTTAGCTACGACTATGACATCTTCAAAGAGAAATATTATGACGTTGTACAATGTCGATTGTGCAAACGATAAGTTAACAAGTTTTGTGGAATAAAAGGCCAGCGATTTTTTTAATGTAATTTTTGTAATTAATTACAATTTTTTAAGCCTAAGTTTTGTGTTTTTAGCCCATGTTTTATAAATGGTCACCAAAAATCCAATGTCAACACAAAACCCAAGGTCCAAACTTGATGCTGGTTGAATTTTTTCTCGCGATTGTGAATGAAAATGTAAGTAGTAAGAAGAGACTTATACGACGTTACACTATTTGACCTTTTGACCTTGGCGGACATGTCTGTCATGGATATAATGTAATTGTGTACTTTGGCCGTCTGTGTATATCTGACGCCATTGGAATATATTCTCTTTTGTTATAATATTTGTTTGCAAACATTTGTTTGCAGTCTATTGTTTAAAATGTAACCAATTTTTTTATGCACATCGAGGTTGAGGAATTTTCGAAAATCCCATGAGATTAGAATTGTTGTAATTTACTGTTCAAAATGTAACAATTTTTTTATACATATTACATAAATAATTGTCAAATAGCATTGAAATTCTATATGCGAGAAATTCACGTTTTTGGAATTATATTTTATTGTTAAATTTCTTCAGTAAAAGTCATAATTAATAA
The DNA here is from genome assembly GCA_900660155.1 of Hofstenia miamia. NCBI lineage: Eukaryota > Metazoa > Xenacoelomorpha > Acoela > Hofsteniidae > Hofstenia > Hofstenia miamia. Next base: position 1,052,382 of record CABFPE010000194.1, on the reverse strand, counting down.
GTATTTTCAAACAAAAATATTTTGTTTTATTTTACATACTTGCTTTTTGTTAATGTATGTGACTTGCTTATTTATGTGGCTTACTTTAGTTTACATACTTGTTTTTTTATTAACATACATAACATTGGAAATACCACATTAATTTAGTTTACATGTTTACTTTACTTACTTCTTTTATTCGGTAAAATTTAATAACAAATGTTTGAATCAGAGAGATAATAATACCCGTTAAAAGCGTAATGCCTTATTTTGGTAATAAAGCAAAATAATTTTTCGGAAAAAACCAAAAAGTAGTTTACGCTAAAACTCGCAATTTCTAATATTTAATAAACGTATGTGGTAAAGCCCACATACGTGTTTAAGACAAGGCAAAAATGTAATTTATTCTAAACTTTGTTTATAATGACCATATATATCGCACTATTAAATTTGTCTATTGTGTTAGTTTATCATCATTGTTGGGATGGGAATGCTGTAGGAAACAAACGCAATGTGTAATTGCACGTTATGAATTTCACACAATAGTATCCAAATTAATGATTAATAAACAAGTCAAATGAGATAATAGATCACAGTATAAAACACATGACAATTAAAAGTTCAATACGTTTTTCTCATTGAATTCAAGAATATAATATTTGTAAAAATTATTGATATTATTTATATTGTCGTAAATTGGTTATTAATACATAACATTTAAAAATAACAAATAACTTATTTTATTTATTTTACGTTTTAAAAAAATCGTTTAAACTTAAATTTCATCAGTTTCTTTGATAATAAGATTAAATAAATACTACTATTATCATTGAAATGAATGAACTCAGCATTTGATGTATGGAAGCTAATTGTAATTCTATCATTGTTGCATTTAGCCTTAAATAGGATATAAACATTTTATGATAAATATTCGCCCTATGTGGGACTTGAACCCACGACCATTGGATTGAAAGTCCAATGCTCTACCAACTGAGCTAACAGGGCTGGCAAAGAAATATCCTAAAGGCATGTTATTTTGTTTGAAAAGGAAGAAAAAAATGTATAACAAAGGCAAGTAATTTTGTTTGAAAAGGGAAAAAAATATCCCAAAGGCAAGTAAATTTGTTTGAAAAGGCAAAAAAATATCCCAAGGGCAAGTAATTTTGTTCGAAAAGGCAAAAACCATGTAAACTCAAACAAAGGAAAAACGTCAATCCAACAATCAAGCGCTGAAAACTAATATACGCCGAGAACTTGAAATATTTCAACAGTTCCTTGAAAATCAACAAGATTGCGGTAAAATTTTAAAGCATGTATTTTCTAGCAAAATTTATACATTCGATTGCAAAAAAATTAAAATTCAAACTGCTAACTCGGACATCAATACATATTTACCTCATAAAAAAGTTTAGACTAATACTAAATAACAATTTTAGTAATAATTTGCCAGCCCTGTTAGCTCAGTTGGTAGAGCATTGGACTTTTAATCCAATGGTCGTGGGTTCAAGTCCCACATAGGGCGAATTTTTTTATAAAATGTTTATATTCTATTTAAGGCTAAATGCAACAACGATAGAATTACAATTAGCTTCCATACATCAAATGCTGAGTTCATTCATTTCAATGATAATAGTAGTATTTATTTAATCTTATTATCAAAGACACTGATGAAATTTAAGTTTAAACAATTTTTTAAAACGTAAAATAAATAAGTTATTTGTAATTTTTAAATGTCATGTATTAATAACCAATTTACGACAATATAAATAATATCAATAATTTTTACAAATATTATATCCTTGAATTCAATGAGAAGAACGTATTGAAAATATATTTACTTTATTTCTATCAGAGACGGTGCTTGATAAATCGTTTTACTTTATTAACATTTTAGTTTTCTAGCATCTTTCATTTACATTAATTGCATAAATTGGGAAAAACATGTTGTAATAATAATTGAGATTGTTTTCCAACTTGTGAAAAAATTCTAGTTTTATATGATTTGAACGTGGTTTATTTAATCGTGATAATTGTTTAAAAGTGATTTGGATTTCATGTTTGGTAGATAACAATCTTTACGATTGGATACATTTTGATATTTGAACAATAGGGATAGATAAAAAATTTCTCAATGTTAACATTGTCTGTTAAGAAGTGCAACTTTATACATAGAGCGGATTAATGAATAGCACATTGATGAAAGAACTACCCATAAAGATTTGAAACTTTTTGGTAAGCTATTTCTATAATTAAATCTCAGATATTGTTTTGATTCTTTACGCTTTTTTGCAATATTATCTCTAGTTAGTTTTACAGGTATTTCTTTTAAAACGTAATCAATTTTATTTCAATGAATTGCTGCGAATTTGCTGTCCGATGTTAAATTAATTATATATACTTTATCATAAATAGAAACGTCGTTTGTTTGTTAATACACATTTTTAATTAAATTTGTTTAAACTTTTAATTGTCATATGTTTTATACTGTGATCTATTATTTCATTTGACTTTGTTTATTAATAATTAATTTAGATGCTACTGTGTGAAAATTCATAATGTGCAACTACACATTGCGTATGTTTCCTACAGCATTCCCATCCAAACAATGATGATAAACTAACACAATAGACACATTTAATAGTGCGATATATATGGTCATTATAAGCAAAGTTTAGAATAAATTACATTTTTGTCTTTTATTAAACACGTATGTGGGCTTTACCACATACGTTTATTAAATATTAGAAATTGCGAGTTTTAGCGTAAACTACTTTTTGGTTTTTTCCGAACAATTATTTTGCTTTATTACCAAAATAAGGCATTACGCTTTTAACGAGTATTATTATCTCTCTGATTCAAACATTTGTTATTAAATTTTACCGAATAAAAGAAGTAAGTAAAGTAGACATGTAAACTAAATTAATGTGGTATTTCCAATGTTATGTATGTTAATAAAAAAACAAGTATATAAACTAAATTAAGCCACATAAATAAGCAAGTCACATACATTAACAAAAAGCAAGTATGTAAAATAAAACAAAATATTTTTGTTTGAAAATACTTTTTAATTATGACTTTTACTGAAGAAATTTAACAATAAAATATAATTCCAAAAACGTGAATTTCTCGCATATAGAATTTCAATGCTATTTGACAATTATTTATGTAATATGTATAAAAAAATTGTTACATTTTGAACAATAGATTACAACAATTCTAATCTCATGGGATTTTCGAAAATTCCTCAAACTCGATGTGCATAAAAAAATTGGTTACATTTTAAACAATAGACTGCAAACAAATGTGTTTGCCAACAAATATTATAACAAAAGAGAATATATTCCAATGGCGTCAGATATACACAGACGGCCAAAGTACACAATTACATTATATCCATGACAGACATGTCCGCCAAGGTCAAAAGGTCAAATAGTGTAACGTCGTATAAGTCTCTTCTTACTACTTACATTTTCATTCACAATCGCGAGAAAAAATTCAACCAGCATCAAGTTTGGACCTTGGGTTTTGTGTTGACATTGGATTTTGGGTGACCATTTATAAAACATGGGCTAAAAACACAAAACTTAGGCTTAAAAAATTGTAATTAATTACAAAAATTACATTAAAAAAATCGCTGGCCTTTTATTCCACAAAACTTGTTAACATATCGTTTGCACAATCGACATTGTACAACGTCATAATATTTCTCTTTGAAGATGTCATAGTCGTAGCTAACTGCTTTCTCAAAATCTTTTTCTGTATACTTCGACAAAAGCGACGTAAATCTGAAAAAATTAGAGACTCCTTTGAAAAAGAATGTTCTACTGCTGCCTCAGACACAGCACAATAACCGACAGATATAGCAAATCGTCCTAGCTCCACCCACTTTCCCTGACAAATAGTGAATAAAGTTGGTGTTCATGTAGTCATCACTCAGCGTTATTCCAACAAAGTTTCCAATTGACGATATGAAGTTGTTTACATCGAGGTTCCCTTCACGGCGTTTAGTCCAGTTTAAGAAATGCATTGTTAGCATGAGCACACCATCAGATTTTTCATCTTCGAGTAATTCAATCGCTAGATTGAAACACTTATATAGATTCGAACTTTTACCCCGTGAAAATATTAAGACAACAGNAAAAAAAAGAGAGCGAGAGGCAAATCGTAGTAAGGATAACGATCACTGTGCTAAGGCTATCCACTAATAAATTTAAATGGGTTTTATGAGATATAACTTATACAACTAAATAATTCAAGATGTAAAGTTATTAATTATTTAAATAAGAATTATGATAACTTTAAGAATGTCAATAAAGTGATAAATTTTACGCATGTTTCTGATAAGTCATAATTTTATTTCAAATTGTTAGATCAAAAGGTATAGTAACATTTTCAAAATATTATATTACATAGGTTGTCCCATAAAAACCTGCGTATTTTTTGTTTTATTGAAAATTTAAAAAACCGTTTTTAGTTCTGTAATGTTTACAATATATTTGAGTGGAATGAGTAACATATATTATATTAAGTAATGATAACTGTTATATATATTTTCAACAATTTTGTTGAGATCAACAATCAGTTCCTCAAAAGCTCTACTCATTCGATGACGAGTGAAATGAGGCATTTGCTCATCCAAAAATGTAACTGTTGAACTTGTCTTAATTTCATTGCTTGATCAGCCAACCTGTTTCTAAGTGAGAGTGTATATCTGTTGCTGAAAAGCCACATATTCTAAGCGTTTCAATGAAAAAATATGCTTTGTCTTTCGTATACTCCATCTTAAAAAATATTCTGACACGTTTGGCTGTTCGATTTTGAATTTCAAATTGAATTATGAATTTTGAATTTCAATTTCAATTTATATGATAAACTAGAAACCTATCTCTTGCTATCTTTCTTATACATCTATTACTACAATGATTTTAACAATAGAATATTTTGTGTCGACATTTTAAAGGAAATACGTAGTTTTTTATGGGACAACCTATATTTTCAAAAACTTTCATCATATATAAAATATTGAATGCGTTATTATTTATTAAATATAACAGAATATCATATAAACACTATTATGGGTATATAATGTAGATAGAAATAATTACGAATTTATGGTGTCATACTATGAGTTTTTTTAAATGAGCATCTTAGCAAACCACTTCAAGTATTGAGCATGTCAATGTCAAGTTAAGGCAACTAAAATCCAAATATTAATTTAAAAAATAATTCAAATTTTCAATTCAGAAGTGTGGAGTGTTATTGTCACATCTTCAATTTCTGGCCTTTTTTGGATTGGGTTCATCAAATAATAAAGTAATATTAAAATCTCTATAAATGGGTTGCGTTGATGTTTTAAAATAATGTTGGTCATAATTGAGTTATTGAGATATCGCAATCTAAAAAATTGATGGAAGATTCATACTTTTTAATGCATTGTATTTGTGAGTCCTTCTAAAATAGACCTGAAGCAAAAGCCTGTAAAAAATTTAAAATATAAGTTGGGAATACTCGATTCACAATTTAACACAATATTGCATTGGCTAAGGGACATTAAATTTCAATATAATTGGAGTAGGTTGAGTCGAGTCAGCATTTCTTATTTTCATTTTGGGTTGTTTTGAAGCAATATATCCTTACCATATACAGCTCAGCTGCAGATTCAAAAGCATCTTGCTCTACATCATACTCCATAAATCGCCATATTTCCAAACCTAGTAGGTTTTGTAAATCAAGAGTGTCACATATGCAGTAAGTTGTTAATTTCATAATGTTTAAATAAACCACATTAAAGACCTCAAAAACACTGATAAAATTATTACCAAAAATTGAATTTTCCGTTCCACAATTACTTATGTTTATAAAATTTTTAGAAATACTTTTAATTTATTTTTTTACAACAAATATTTATTAAAAGTCGAAAGAGTTCCAAATTTTTCGATGTTCTAATTTTGAATCATCCCTACATCTTGGATTTCAGAACTTTCAGAATTATTTTTTACAAACAATTGTTTTCCAGTCGATTTTTGATTTTATGTCAGAAGTATTATTATTACCCATGATGCATTTATTGAATTCTCAACCATATTAATAAATAATACATTCATTAATATGTTCTTAATGCATTTAAGGGCTTAAAATTAATAGTAGTTAACATAGAATTATTAATATTTTAAGTGAAATTTCAAAAATATTATTTCTGAATATCATTCGACATTAAATAAATAATCAAATCAATTTCTGAAGATTTCTATGCATACCTAATAAATGAAATTCTAACAAACACTGATTTAAGTTTTTGTTGTGATTTTGTAAATTTGAGCTATATACTTATATAAAATTCTGTTTTTATTGTTAGAAGAGCACTGAACAGGTTTGCTATCTGTCGCCTACAGTTTTGCAATCAACTACCTATTGACTAGCCAACATTAGCCAACAAAATCCATTACTGGACTATGAGTGGTTGACTATGTTCCTAAATATACAGCCTATTTATATAACAGAATATTTTACCAAGTTTCCAAATTTATTGACTGCTTCCAATTATGAAATTTCCTCTGATTTTAAGCAAAGGCATTAATATTTTATATCTTGATTCCAGAGACTTCACTACCCAGATAAATTTCATTTTGCTTATAATAGTGCAGCTAGGTGCTCAATTGGTGAATCAAAAGATTGAATGGAATAAAAATAATTTGAGATTTACTGAAAAACATTTTGCGGGTCAAAATATTTTAGCGTTTGATGTACCATACTTAGCTGTAAATACCTCTTAAGTAAATTTACAAATATAAATAACAAAAACTTAGAAGCTTCTTAAAAAAATTCACCGTAGTTTCTTGAAGACCTCTTTCAGAAACCTCATTGATTTACATGTATATTGTGAACAAGAAAAGGCAGTTCCATGTATGGAAATGTGAAGGTGAGAAAATAGTGAATCACCCATTGATTAAGGAAGTACAACAGCAAGTCCTTTTCTCAAGTGGTGTTTTCATACTGATATTATCTAATTTAAAGTGGCAGACAAAATATGAGAATACTCCCCTGATGTGCATATCTGGCTTTAGGAAAGAACAATTATTAATATTGCTTCAAGTTTCATTTGTGGAGTTCTGGTGTAGAAATGACCATTTCGAGAGAGAGATATTTTTGGTATTTTCTGTGAACGAATTAAAAAAGTTTAATGCAGTCCATCTTAGCCTTTTTACACTATCAAGTACCATACAAATTTTAGTGGCACATACAGTATGGTGATTTAAGAAAGTAATTTCTTTCAAATAATTTTTAGCAATCTATTTCTAATTCTAATAATTTAATGGTGAATTGCATTTCAATAACATCAGATCTCAGCTCATTAGTGTATCACAGCATAGTATCTGATAAATATCTAGCTTAATGTATTTAGAAGATCAGAGCTTAGAACAATGTGTTTAACATTTTCCCTGAGATATAATTACATGTATGTTTCAACTTGTTTCTGGATTTTCAAATTTGGGTGATATGAACAGCAATGAATAGAGGCAGATTCAGCAGATGAAAAAGAAACATGCTTTTGAATAAAGCTTGACAAATGAGGAGTAGTATCTTCCTTAAGAAGCTTACGTGAAGATAGATGATTTGTTATACAGATTCTGAATTAAATATACTAATTTCAGAAGCTATAGATGAACTATCTTCTACATAGATGTCTGCGTATGACGAGTAAAATTTTTCCTTAATAATCTGAAAAGCGTGCAAATATACATGTATATGTGATAATATATCACAAATTATGAATGTAATATTGACATATTGTTGTCCCAAAAGTCCCCTAACAGCTGTATATAAGGTTATATAAAAAACTTTGAAAATGTAGTGAAAATGTTACAACTTTTTCAGAGTGAAAACATATACACAAGAGCAAAAAAATTACAAATTTTCAAATCAATGGGATATACAATAATATTTCTTTCAAGAATTTTATTAATTAGGGTTGAATAGATGATCCACCAACAGTAATTAAGTGCTAACTTTATTTTTATCAGGGATATCAAATTATTATTGAAATTTTTAATGCTATAAATTTGAGTTAATCGGAAATTTCGATTTATCAATGCTTCTCATTAAACCATGGATGTATGTAAAATATCGCAAGCAAATTTAAATCTGTTTGAGCTGATTAATATTTAACGAATTTATTCAGAAGATTCAGAAATGAAACAATTTACATTTCTACAAATCACATTGCATTGCTGATTTTCATAGAAATTTAACGATCCTAAAAACTTTAAAAGTGAAAAACAAATTGGTAAGCTTGTTAATTTATTACAAGAGGTGCTTAAAAAATATAACTGTGTAAATAGCAGCAGTCTAGTTGAGTTTAACATACATGTCAGACTAATTTTATTAAGTAATGACATCCATCAAAATCCTGGGCCTAAACTATTTGAGGAGGGTGAAATTTTAGAGGTGTTAGCATCTTCTATCAAAAAACTAAAAATAGTATTTTTAAATGCACATGATTTAAGAAATTCGTATGTTAGTTTTCAAAATTTATGTAACAGGATTGGTGATAACACAATTTTTTGTATGACTGAGACTTGGTTCAAAGATAATGTTGACCTTAATCTATGGAATCCACACAGAAGCACACTTGATATTTTCAGTAAAACACGAATCCAGGTTGGTGGTGGACTGTTAGTTTTAGCGCCTAAATATTTTGAATTTCAGAGAAATCGTGACTTAGAAATTAACCATGAAAGATTTNAAAAAATTGTTTGCTACATTTTGAAAAACTCACTGCAAGTAAAGATCAATGGGATTACTTAAGCACAATTTCAAACAAAACATCCAAGAGGCGACAAAGCATTTCATTTTTAAAATCAGGTAATAAAATTGTAAGAGATCAACTGGAAATATCCAATTGCTTGAACGATTTCTTTATCAACATTGGTAAATTTAGAGGAAGAGCTACTGATTATTATGATAAAATTAAACCAAAACAGTCAACTTTCAGTTTTCATTTGGTTAGTGAAGAAGTCCTTAAGAATGTTTTAGCAATGACCAACTTTAAATCGAATGGTCCATGTAACACCAAATTTTCTATTAAAATCTGAAATTGTAGTGATCCAGACTGGAAAATAAACTAAGAGCTTGTTAATAAGAGACTTAAATTAAGTGAACTTAAATTCCTCTTTAAGTTTATAAGTACCATATTGCAACTCTTTATTCTTTTATTAATGTGAGCAGTCCATTTTAAATCACATGAAAGATAGAGGCCTAGATCGATTACGGCATCTGTACAATTGATGGATCTATCCTGCATTTATAGACAGCAATCAGAATCATAAGGAACTGAAAAAAGTTGGAATTTATTGAAATTAAA
>CABFPE010000194.1:1009708-1027418 GCA_900660155.1 Hofstenia miamia | reverse complement strand
AGGAGACAGGCATAGGATATAAGTTGGAGAAGAATGGTAGAGCAGTGAGTCACCTGTGGTACATGAACGACCTGAAGATGTATGCTAGTTGAAGGAAGATGAACAGTGGTAGACAAAGAGAAAAGATTAGGAACAGTGATAGACATAGCAGTACCAAAGGACAGAAATGTAGAAAGCAAGGAGAATGAGAATAATGAGATTTTGATGTTCACATTTTAGTGAACCAGAGGCTTCCTTAGAAGATGTGTATTAATGCCTTTTAGGAGAATGAGGAATATTGGAAGAACAGGTGGCTAGAGAAGTAGAAATTTTGACAGTAAGGGCATTTGTTGGAAAACATTTAAATGAAACAACAGAAAAATTGAAGCTTCTTTTTCAGAAGGAGGGCATTTTTGAAAAGATGCAGAAAAGCTTCAGCAGTGAAATCTTTCTCCAGGTTACTGAAAATTTGATGCATCAACATTTTCTTTTTATCTTTAATATAAGATGTCACTGCATTGAGTGATATAATTCCACTGAACAATTTGTTGATTATTGCATTGTAGAGAAAACAGTGTCACCCAAAAAGAATCAAAGCAAAGTATTTGCTAATAGCTAAAATTAAACTACAAACTAAGTATATAATCAAAGATGGCTGCAGGTATGGATGCACAAGAGAATTCCCTTACTGGTCAAGATGAGTTTGCTAAAACTCTTAGGATAAAATCCCAAAATTTTTCATCCACATGGAAAGAACAAGATCAATTTGCAATGGTTTACCACCAATCTGGTTTGAAAGGAATAGGTGAGTTTGAGTCAATTGAGCATCATAAGAGGCTTAATTCTGTCTTTTTTTACAATAAATTTCAAAGTACATAACTGAGAAGAACTGAAACAGGTCAATGATTGGCTAAATAACATCCACAAAACTAATGGTTTCCATGCAGCAGGTGACCTTAGGGTCTGAGCAAGTTGCCAGACCTGCTATTACACAGGCCATAACAACTGTAATAGGTGTGAACCTAAACCACAATGGCATGAAAAGGTCCAAGAGATGTACCAAAATATTGAGAAGCAGGTTAATCAAGGTAGCAAAATAGTCACTATTGAAAACAACAAAAACACCAATGCTGAAGATGAACCTAACAATCTTATTATAGATGAGGAGAGCATCCCTGAAACTCCTGCAAAGGTCGCAGACAAGCAACCTTTACCAGCAAACTCTCTTTTTGAACCAAGCCAAATTCTGACCACACTATAAACTCTTTTCCAAACATTCAAGCAGGACCTACTTCTTCCTTAGCCCAAGAGATCATTCTTGAATCAAATAGTATAAAAAATCCCTTGTTAATCTCATGGGGCAATTCTGGAAAACAAACCAATCATTTTGCAAATCCAACCAAAAACAAGCACCAAACCATTACAAGTACAAATTCTCCAACAATTGAAAATTGTGATAGTAGTACTGGATCCACTTATTAGCCATCTCTCTTGAATAACTCCAACCAGGATAAAATCATTTTCTATTAAGTTTCTTAACTTTAATGTCAATGTCATTACCAGTGAAAAAAAATTCTAATTCTTGAATCTCTTCTTGTCTATTGGCCCAATTACATTTTTCTTCAGGAAAAAAATTAAAAATCTATCATCCAATCTCCAAATCTACCTCAAAACGACAGGTTTTATGTGAGTTTCTACACCCAAGTCTACGCCCTTCAAAGGAGGACTGCTTGCCATATAGAGCCCCAATAGTCCGGATATATATCTTGAATCTTCATGCAAAAACTGCACAGATTTTTTTGATTAGAAAGTCTAAAACCTTGATTGCTAACTACTATCTTGGAAAAGAATTGTATAAGTGCACAGTAAATTTATATCTGAGGCAATACAGAGGCTATAAGTGCAGTCAGTCATCTGCCTTGGTGACTCCAACTGCTAGTATAAAGTTTCTGATGTCAGAGGCAGCAGAACCCAGAATAACCAAACCATTAATCAGTATAACTATCTAAATGAGCACCTACTTAATAAATACAACCTCCTTGATACTGCTGAGTTGAGTGGCAATCTAGAACACACTTATTGTAATACACTAGGCACATATTCATCAATAATTGATCACTGCTATGCTTCTGACAATTATAGTATAGAGGCATCTAATGTTAGAGAGCATGGGCCAGGTATATGGCGGATGCATTCCAGTATATGGCGGATGCAGGACTCAAAGGGGGAACTTGAAGAAATAATTGTAACCTCATTAGAAGGAGCAGTAGAAGAGAATATCCAAAAGAAATGGTAAGTAATGAAAATCAGAGTAAAACAGGAGCTAAGTAGGAAGGAAAAGGAAATTTCGAGATGGAGATATTATAAAATAAGTTCATTGCAGAAGCAACTGGACTATATTAAGTAAGAGATGACGAACCACCAACAGATGAAGGAAGTGCTAGAAGACCAGATTAGTAAAATCATACATGAAAAAGCACAGGACGAGCATGAATATGTAAATAACATTGAATATGATATTGATGAAGGGAATGTAAAGCGATAAGAAACTATATTAAATTTTCCATGAACAAAACGAACATCAAAAAGGTGAAAACAAATGAAGGAATCTCATTGAACATCAATGATATAATTAAATATTTTTCAGATTTCTACTGAGATTTATATAAAAGAAGAGATGCAGAGGATGACTTCTCCAAGCATAAGATACCAAAAGTAGAGAAAGTAGACAGTGAGCATTTAGGCGCAGATTTCAGAATTGAGGAAATACACTAAGCAATAGGGAAGTTGAAGAACTGTCTGGGATTTATGGGTTAAATGCAACCTTTTATAAAACCTTTAAATTTACATTAGCTGCCTATTTTAAAATTCTAATTAACTCAATTACTTCCCAAGGTACTATCTCTTCTACTATTTCCAATGGTATAATAAAGCTATTACCTAAGAAGGACAAACCTTTAGAACTGCCGCAATCATGGCGTCCAGTAACATTACTAAACATGGATTTAAAAGTAATATCATATCTGCTATGTTCTCGCCTTTGCCTAATCTCAGCTAAATACATAAATGTGCTACAAACTGGTTTTATCAAATCTAGAAGAAGCTGCCTAAATTTTAGTACGGTACAATGCATTATTGATATATACAGGGGCAATAAAATCGATCTAGAAGTACTAAATATCAACTACAACAAGGCATATGATTCCATTAGTCATAGTTATTTACTTAAAACTCTGAATAAAATGGGATTACCTGAAAAAAACTGTTTCATTGATAAGAGCACTATACAATCAGAATAAGTCATATTTATTTATAAATGGCTATATATCACCGGAGATTGTTATAGGAAGAGGGGTTAGGCAGGGTTGCCCCCTCACCTGTATTCTATTTAATTTTGCAATTGAACCTTTTCTCAATTTTATCAATTTAAATAAATATATCACGCATTTCAAATACGAAGGATTGGAGGTGACGTATCTGGCGTTTGCAGATCACATCACGTTCTGTGCAGCTGACCCATCAAGCTTAAAAATATATTTTTCTTTGGAAAAATTTAGCATGCCTGTGGTCTCACCATTAATAAAAACAAATCCATCTATACTGGATTGAATGATGGAAAGACTTGGGAAAGTGGCTGCACTACGAACCATCAATGCATTAACCTCCTAGGTATCAAATTAAACATCTCGGCACATAATGGGGTCAATATGCAAAATTTCTTGGAGGAAAATAAACAACTTATTAATAATATATCTAATTGCAAAATTTCAATGTATGGGAAGGCCAAAGCTCTTAATGTCTTGCTTCTGACCAAATTTTTATATCAATTACAGTATTATCCACCAATTATGCGAAATAACATCATTCAACAACGAGTAAACAATGCAGTCTGAAGCAATAGGAGCCATTTATGGCCAACCAATCTGTTGTATTATAATTATAATAAGGGTGGACTACAGTTACTTAACATCTACTGTCTACGAGCGAGTTATAAAATTAATATGCTTTTTAATATTCTGAATGGCATTTTGCCTGCCACTTATACAACGTGGTCATTGAAAATACAGTAACAGAAGAGGTTTGTATGATATGTTGTGTCATGCCAAAGCACCCGCAGCACTAAAACATTTATGTCCGCATTTATATGATGCAATTAACACAGTAAAATTACTAAAATTGTATTGTAATGCTGGAAGCCCTAGGACAAGTAATGGAGAACTTCAGTATAAAGAAAAAGAGTAGAACACTGGAGCTAAAGTACAAGATGAAAGGCAAGATCCTAGCTGAATTTATCTATGCAAACGAAGTGCAGACTTGGGCATACTGACAAAAGCAGCTACGTATTGGGAATCTTCAACTGATGAAATACTATCTATCTTAAAATGAACGCGTGTATCTAAGACCATACTACAAAACGATCATCTATAAAGTAATGTTAGATTGTATCCTGCACCGTGATAAGTTCTATAACACTAGACTAATAAACAGTCCGGTTTGTAGACTTTGTAAAGCAGCAGATGAAAATCCAAGGTATTTCTTGTTCCAGTGCAACAGGCACACAAATGAAAAGACTGAGAATTCTAACTGTATGAGGGATATCATAACATCAACAAATTTCAAAGATATTATTAATTACACATTGTCAAGTCTATTGCTCATTCCATAGATTTTTAATCATGCATCCGTCTTTTCTGTAAATCTTAACTTTCCTTTTTTAGTGAACCATGCGTCCAATTTTTTATGCTTCCTTTTAACTGTAAGTATCGGTGTTTTTATGTAAGTTCGGCATCGGCGTGTTTCCTGTTTTGTCTAACTTCTTTTAGCTAGTACTTTTTCCGTTGGGTAAGTGTTTTGTCTGTTTCGGTGTAAAGTAACCTTATATGTTATATGTTGTCAAGTTGTNCCTTGGTTGGCAACTTCCTAGGAGAATGTGAGTCCAAAATCAAACACAATAAATCACTTATGAGAAGCCAGCATGGGAAAGAAGAATTGAGAATAAAGTGGCAAAAATTAGGCAGNGGGTAAGTGTTTTGTCTGTTTCGGTGTAAAGTAACCTTATATGTTATATGTTGTCAAGTTGTAAATATGTAAGTAGCTTTTTTGTTCTCAGTGTGTAGTGAGGTGTGCCAGTCCCATGATGAAATGAACTGCTTGCAAGCATCTGTAAATATTATAAATAGTTAAAATTCAAGAAAAAAGGGAACAGTTCATATTCTGAGTACCATTTTGGTGTAAAATATTTTTATAAAAAAAAGGTAACATTGTTCTGGAAAAACGTGGCCGTCTAGCTTCGGAGAATGCTGAGTTTTTGGTCATATTAGAGATAAACAATCAAATAGTTTGATGTTGATACTGTTTAGTGCTTAGTAAAAGCAATGTTTATAATATCAAATTAATTCATTTTTGACTTTGTTGACTACTGTGTTTGTTATCCACTATTTTAGAAGAGCCGTGTTTTAATACTGTAAAGGAAAATTCAAATGGCGCTGCAGAGCGTAGGCTTATAGAGCATATTATTATAATACTTTATGCTTCTGATGTAGTTTTGTATCAACAGGCAATATTACTAAATAGGGTGTGTGTTGCGGGTGCGGTTGCGGTTATAAAACATTACACCCTCGTCCATCTATGTATACAATATATAATAATAATAACTTTGTATGTGTCAATGTATTCTAGGAACTCAGTGTAAAAAATCAGTAAATGTGTTTAGCATGTTGGTGTCTCCGATTGTGGTTTGTCGGTGTAAAAGTACAATTTTTAATTTTTTTCTACATTTTTATAATCTTTTTCTAATCGAATTTCATTTTTTAAATCGTTCCAAATATTAGATGCTGCTCAATGAAAAGTAATAGAGGAAATACTTTTAAAAGTATATTTATATGATCGCGGATTTACTTTTAAGTAATTAGCAAGAAAATAAATTGATTCTCGGCCATATTTGTGCTTAAATAAAGTTGAAGCTACATGGAATTGTACTTCATATAGAGGGGATAATATATTATACTTTCGTCTGTTTTCACTAACATGATCATGCTTACGTGCAAAATTTGATGTTTTTAATGACAAATCAAAAGTTTTTGATAATAAAAGCGGCATTGGTATTAAAATCAATAAATAAAAATGAACAATAATGTAACTTCGATAAACAAAATGCATGCAATAGTTGAACGTGGTAATCTGGTCCTAAATTTAGGAGGTTGTATAAGTATCAAACATCAGAAGTCTTGTTTATTATTCCTTTTGCGGAATTGGGAAAAAATATAATGAATTGTGTTTTTTCAATATTAATTTTTAATTGGTCGGTTTAGAAATTCCCAGAAAGATTTTTTTGTGGCTCTAAATGCATCATTATCTGTATTTATGAAGCAAGTATCGCATCAGCAAATTGATAGATTTCCCTATGACTTATATGCTTATTTATGTCATTTGACATTGAAAATAAAATTGGCCCTAGACCTGTGCCTTGACGCACTCCTTTGTCCGTTTTAATATAATCAGACTTCATATTATTCATTAAAACACGCTGTTTTCTATTTTCTATAACTCTCAAGTAAATTGAATTTTGTAAAAATCCGTCACTTTCAAGTGTAATCACCAAAATGTCATTAAATTAAAGGCTTTGCATAAGTCTAGAAAGGCTATGCAACTGGATTGAATTTTGAGATTTATTTGAGGATATTGTCTCAGTAATTGAAATAATTGCATCACTTGTACTGTGCTTAGTGTAGAATGTGCAAAAGTTTTTCGAATAACTTTCTAAAAAGGTGCGTTATTGAGATTAGGCCATAATTTTTCGCAATAAGGGATCCCTATTTTTATATAAAGGGGTTATAACTTTTTTCTTTCATGATCTCCAGAAATTCGTTTCCAACTATACATTGATTAAATGCAAATGATAGATGTCGCCAAATATATGAAAAAATTCTTAATAATAAAGTAAGGTAACATGTGTGAACCGACATTTAGAGTAAAATATAGTGGAATGGAACATTTTAGAGTAAATTTTCCATGATCTCATCTAAATAATTTTTGAAATCCCTAGAATAAATCGTTTTAAATTTAGAAAGCTTAACTTGAATTGTACTAATATAAATACAGATTGAGTGATCACTGAAGGATTCAAGGCTATAAGTTTTATATATAGTTTCCGTATTATATAAAAAATAATCAATTGATGTCGATTTTCGAGTGTGAGTCTGATGTGAGTGTGTTGATTATTTTTAGCTAATAAATAGTGCATAATTCTTTCAATAAATTTTTTCATAAAAAGAAAGTTCTTGCTTTGATTATTTATAACAAACATAAATTATTCATTTTCCGAAGAATTTTTAGGTGATCCATAATGATTCAAAAGCAGAATGATCCGATTGATATTCTGTTTTACGTTTTGGATTTGAGACTTTTGGTACAATTAGCATAAGGACACCATCTCTAATTTTTAACAAAAACATTAAAATTTTTGGGGTCTGGATTGAACAAATTTGGATTGATATCATTGTTTAACCAAGTTTGTGTAATAGAAAAAATGAATTCGAGCTAATTGAGTTGCAATTTTAGGAAAGTGATTTCTATTCGAATTCAGACTTCTGGTGTTTAGATAAATATAATAATAATAATAATAATAATAATAATAATAATAATAATAATAATACATTAACAACTATAATGTGGGCAGGTAGCAAAGTGTTTAAAAGTGCAGTAAGGTAATCAGATGTTAGGTTAGCTGTCACTGTAATAATAAGCTTTATGAACTTAGCTCCAGTGAATGTGAGTCAGTCAATGTGAGTCCAAAATCAAATAGAAACGCACACAGATGTCAAGTAATGAAAGAGAAAGATGGGCAAAGAATTTTTGGACAACAAGCACACTCCACAATTGACAGTGCAAAACCAAGAAGTGACAGTACAGGATCCACGCAGACCAAATGATCACAACATAAGTTGGCAGAGAATCAGAACAGACCAATATTGTAGTGTTACAGAAAAAACATGTCAGATTAGTCTTATAAGAAAAGGATTTGGAAGAATAGAAGAAAGTATCAGCAGGACTAGAGATCAGAGGCTTGCAGGCAGTTAAAGTTAGAGGAGAGTATTGAAAATGAGCAAAGTATGCAAAGGAGAGATGAAATGGTGGTTCAAAAAAACTAATAGATCTGGAAGCTGAATGAACATAAAATTAGGTAAAAGAAATTTGTTACTAGTTTCAATAGGAATCAGAAGTAAAGAAAGAAAAGGTTAACAAAGTATTAAAGAGGATATAAGCTAAGGGCATCATTGAGTAAATAAGCTAGTGTTTGCCAGTGCATGAGATGGGCTGAAGTATGTATTCATGGACATAAAGAAAAAGCAAAGATGGGCAGTCAAAGGAGGGTGGTTAAAATTAGGCAGCATATTGCAGGGTTTACAGCAATATATGCAGAACAAGAACTGCAAGAGTGGCTGAGAAATTGAAAAGTGTAAACAAGAGCTAGACAGTTCAGAAATAAAATGAAATTTAGGAAATTAGAATAACTGTTCTACTATAGACAAGAAAATGAGAAAAGTCAACAGCTACAGCAGGTGAGGATGCAGTAACGTTTTGTAAGAGCATATAAGGAAATGAGGAATTAGAGATAGAGAGTTTGCAGGTCGAGAATCAGCAGTGAACAGATACTACAGTGATCACAACAACAAAGTTGAAAGGAAATCTAAAGAAGATAACGACCTATATGGGGTATGTGGATACGTTTTTTGAAGAAGCTTACAAGTATTTTTGAGATTTTATGGTAAAAGACCCTGATTTTCATGAATTTTGCTGGACATATGTTCGGCCAGGCAAGAGCAAAAAATGTAATCTATTTACAAGTCTCAACTATGCTAATTACCTGATGCCACTGCAGGTGAATAGTCATCACATGATAAAAGAACTTTTCAGCCTGTGTAACTTCATTAAGACAAAATCAGGGTTAGAGTTAAAAGTATAATCTATTTTAAAAAATCAAATTTGGAACTGGTATTACAGACAGAACAAAAAATTATTACATGTGTTAGGTTTTTGTAGTTGAGAAAAAGCATTATATGTGAGGGGTAAAAATATGAAGGTATCCGGGCATTATGTTCAATATAATTGAATTGTCAATATCATTGCTTACAGAGTTGTTGAAAGTGAGTATATATTCGGAATTATATATCATATACAATATATTTAAATGGATATAAAATGACGATCTCAACGGGAAATAATTGTATAATTAGAAGATGAAAATATTTCTCTAGTAAAAATGTACGAATGGTAACCAAGTTTCAACCAAAAAATGTACTTCAAATAAATGAAATCTACATGGATAGTAAACTTATCAAAGATTGATAGTTTAACAAAACACAAGAAATTTTATTAGTTAGTCAACTTCAATGAAATTCGACTTGATTGCTTTGATATAATAGCTTCATTTTGCGAATTTTAAAATAATTTTTAATTGTACAATTACAAATTATTTGTTGTGTTTGTTCCAAAATAGGGGTAGCAAGCCTTTCTTACAAAAATAGAGATTTTGAAAGAAATGTACCAACTTCTGTAAATTCGTTTAAATATCAATTTCCCAACATATTAAATACTATTAAATCGGACGATTATTGTTAGATATAAATTTTCTAAATGGCAAAAATAGAAGATGTAAAACATTTTGTAACTTCAAGAACTTAATCAACTCTAATATTAAAACAACATTTCATTTATTTAACTTCTAGTTTGGTTTGATTTAACATACTGACTCATTTTAGAACATTCGAAATATTTAGAACAAATATAAGCTGAGTTCTTTAACTATATATTAAATATAATAAAATTCATAATGCATATGCATAAATGTACTTACTATTTAAATAATGGTATTAGTAAAATGTATTAATTGAGAAATTAAATTAAATATTTGGAAGTGATAATGTCTATTTAAACTGGAAATAATTTCAAATATCCAATATTTAGGTAAAAATGAAAAATAAACTGACCAATGACCTCAAGAAAATTGTTGAGTGGTTTTTCCCGGAGGTAGTCAACGCTTCAAGCAATTTCTTTTCACTTCTTTGGATATTTATTTATGCTCTAAGTCTTGCTCTGTTTGCTTTTCAGTTTAGACCGCTGCTGGAAAAATACAATGAAAATGATGTTCTAGTGTCTGTGGATGTTAGTGATGTAATGCAATTAGAGTTGCCGCAAGTTACAATCTGTCCAGGACGACTTTTTGCTAAGAGCCATGTAATGGCAGTGAAGCAACAGAATCTCTATGAACTACCCATAATTGATTTAACTCAAGAAGAATATGTGAAAAGAGTTCTTTCAGTTAAATCAAAAATTAATGTTACTGAAGCATTCAAATGTCCCGCGCGGTTTTTTGAATGCACAAAAATAACACAATGCATTCCTGATGTATGGGTTTGTGATGAAAACAAAGATTGCGTAGATGAAAGTGATGAGCTTACAGACTGCAATTCAAAATATGGGAATGAAACGGATGAGTACTGTATGAAGAATTGGGGCTATCAACGATGTGCAAACGTTTCCTTAACATGCGCAAAATTTTGTAATAGAGACATTGAGTGCAAAGAAGGCGAAGATGAAGAATCTTGTTCAAAAACCTATGAAGAAAAACATCTTCATGCCAAAATCAATGAACAAAGAATTTTGTCCCATGAACATTACCCCTTGGGAAGTTATGACAACTCTATGCAAAAATCTTACATTATATCTCCAATGAATGAAACTTATCCATACATACAAATTCGGTTTAAGAGTTTTAGATTAGAATCAAGACACAAAGAAAAGGGATGTATTTACGACTATATCACAATATCAGCTACAAATGACAATTCCAAAAACGACCTTAGAAAATATTGTGGTGCCAAGCATCCAAACACAACCAAATTTACAGGACCAGTTAATATCACATTTCATTCTGATTTTGCTCAAAGTAAATCTGGATTTGAAATTACCTACCGGGCAGCAAAATCCAAGCCTGAAAGATTCCGTCAAATGGGAAAGCTGCTTAGAGGATTCATGAGAGGATCAAAAAAGAGTAACCCTCACAAACACACAGTCAGTAAAAAATTAACACTAAAATATTATAAATTGACATTTCAATGGAAAGAAATTTATAATAATTTAACAAAAGAAAGCCCTGTTGATTTTTCCAAAATAAATAAATATTTAGTTTTTGATTCAAAAGTTCCTCATAATTTTGGAACAGCTGCCAATGATTTCATAGTAAAAGCTAGCACTCCTCGTCACTTACAAGTAATTAAGGATCCTAGGGAGTTTTTGAATGCGAAATGTGGAAAGTGTTATGTTATACCAGCCAATTTGAAGCAAAGGAAACGTTTCAATGCAGCAGATAGTGGAATAGATTCAGGCATTAGTTTAATTCTATTTGTAAACGAAAATGAAGATATTGGTTTCTATGATCGAGTCAGAGGCAGCAGTATTACTATAAATGAGCATGGTACTTATCCTCTTCCACATAAAAATGGAATATTGATTAAGACTGGAATGACAACACGGATTTCTCTTAGAAAAAAAACCATTAAAAGAAGAAATGGCGAAATTAATTGCACTGATAAAATATCAAACTGGGATCCTTTGGGTGAATTAAAGATGGCAGTTGCCATGAAGCTTAAAAATATAACTGACTATGAATATGTATTCAAAGATCCTAGTGTACGTGAAGATCCATTTAATGATTGGCCTAACTACAGTCAAGATGTTTGCTTTGAGTATTGCTTACATGAACACATTCGTGATAGATGTAATTGCGTGAATTCATATTTTAATTTGTATTATTTGTACTATAAACAAGAATACTGCAATCCTGAAACTCCATTTCCAATGTGCAATCCAAGCAATAAATCACAAATTGATTGTGTAAGTGATGTTACTGAGTCATTTTATTCACTAGAACGAAAGCACTGTGATTGCCCAAGAGCATGCAATGATGTATCATATCAAGTCAAAATGGCTTATGGGGATTTCTTAAGTAAACAATCGATGTACTACTTCATAAATGAGGTAATAGATTCACGAAATGAAGAACCTAAAAAACTTATGACTAGCTTATTAACTGCATTACTTAATAATACAATTACAGAAGAAGAACTTCTGACCAACATACGCAACAATTTTGCAAAGATAGAAATCTATTTTGAAGATCTTCAACATGATATATTTAATGAGCGTCTTGCATATTCGTCTGAACAGCTTTTATCAGCATTTGCTGGGAACATTGACATGTTTGTTGGCTGGTCTGTCTTAACTTTCTCGCAGGTTTCAATGGTGTTCTTCCATCTTGCTTATCACCTATTTTTGAAAGTATTGCAAAAAATAAGGAAATTACATCATTAGAATCAGTGCATGTTTATTAAGCATGGGTTTTCAATAAACAATATTGTTTTATTTTTACTATGCACATAACATAGTCTTTTGTTGTATGTAATTGAAAAATTTTGTATGTAGTTGAAAAATTTTGTAAGGTGTAAAGAGGCCTAAGACAAGAAGCCCTTTTTTTTCTAACCACTAGAAAGTGTTCAAACATTAAATTATTTTCAAGCTCAAATATTTAATGGATTGGTATTATTGCAAAGTTTTTTTGTAAGATCTATGGTATGTTTTATGTAAAATCATCATAACTTCTTGTTTTCTAAATGTATTTTTTCAATCCATATTTTGAAAAACCCATTGTTAAATTTTTTCAATGGTCACTTTTGAAACTTTTTGTAAATATTGTAACCATATTGATCGATTTTGCTCTTTATCTATCTGTTTGGTTATATCATTGGAATAAACTGCAAATCGAATGGTACTTGCAACTGTAACTTGAGGTACCTTAGGGTCGATTGTAGTGTATTTTGATTTTTATTATTATTAAGTTAATATCAATGCCATTAAAGATTAAAGTCATAATGAAATAATTTGTTTTTCAATATTTCAAAACCCTATGAGTTAATAATTATTAAAAGCATTTCTGAGATCAAGAAGTACAATGCAATTACAATAATCATGTATCTACCACCAGTGATCCACTGTTGGGGAATGAGTGACATGGGCGGCCACTAGTACCCACCAGTGGACCACTGGTGGAGAAGTAGCACAGTAGTAGCAATTGCAGCCACTCATAGTACTATGACAATTTATCAATTGCCAACATCGGCAGTGTTGGCAATGACAATTTGCTAATGCCATCTATTGAGCATTGAGAGAATTTAGTATTAAATGTTTAATTTTGTGTTTAACGGAATAGTAACTTGGCAATGATTTAAACTCATTATTGGTTGGTTATTAAATCTGTCAATTCATAATCTTATGGCTGTCAAAATTTATCTTACAGCTGTCAGAAAAGATGTAACTATGGAAATCACTCTTATCCAATAGCATTAATCAAAAAGCATTATCAATATAGTAAATAGTAAAATAATTAAAAATATTAAAATACCTTTTGAAGTTTAAGTAATTGATTAATATGAAACCTTTGAAAAATTTAGAAAATTATATATGTAGGAAGCAAGTGAAATGTTATTTTAATGCCTTTCTCATATAGATACTATTTTAACTAGATGTCTCTTAAGCAATGTCCCAATAAAGCTCATTTTAAACAAAAACGACTTTTTCTGACAGTTGTAAGATAAATTCTGACAGCCATGAGATTATGAATTGACAGATTTAAGAACCAACCCTCATTATTGGTGTCTTTTCTGTATTGGCAAATAACCGCGGGTGCTAATTCACATGGCAATAGCAAATCTAATTTTTCTATTAACACATTTAATGTTGATACGATCTAAGTGTTAGTTAATAATATACAATATTAAGGTGATCTAGTCTAAGCATTTATTTATTCTTTTTTAATATTCACTAGTATTTACTTTTTCCATATTCAGTAATTTACTACGTATAGAACTGTTCGTGCTACCAAATTTACAAATATTATCCCCAATAGCAAAGCCAAGTGGCATTTTCGTTATTTTACGTTTTTGGTGGCAAAGTCGGTTAATTTACGTGGCATTGGAACGTAATGTGAATTTGTCAAGTCATTACTTAAATTACGTTCAAACTGGTTACATTTTTACCAAAATGCCACCAACTATATCATCAAAGGGAACTACCAACTACAAACATGTGTTGCTTAAAGGTTTGTTTACATGAGAGAACTATTTTCTGTTCAGTATTCAATTGGTGTTGTGAGCTTTGATTTGATCATTGCCTTTACATGTATTACAATATAGCTATTACATACAAGCATAGATATCATTTACATTGTTGGTGGTTTTCTGAACAGATGCATACATTTTAACACACTTTTTTATTAATAATATTATTTTTCACATCCTAATAAATCACAACGTTGTTTTAGATGTTTGTACTAATTTAAAGTTAAACCGACTGGCGTCCACTTAAAAGGACAAACCGTTTTCCACTGTTTAAAAAGGTTTTTATGTGTGTCTGCATATGTGTTAATTTAACCATTATTCATGTTTTTCAGTTTTTTTATTAATTTTTTAACTTTTATGGAATAATTATTAATACCTAAATACTATAGAATTGTTCATTGCTAAATATATTTTTATGTGTGTCTGCATATGTGTTAATTTAACCATTATTAATGTTTTTCAGTTTTTTTATCAATTTTTTAACTTTTATGGAATAATTATTAATACCTAACTACTATAGAATTGTTCATTGCTAAATATAATTTTAAAAGCAGTCTCACCATTCGCTAATATTGATAGCACAACATAGGCATGGAATGTTGGCTCAATCTTGGCATTGAATGTTTCCCCAACATTGGCATGCAATGTTGGCCCAACCTTGGGCTCGTGATCAAAAGCCAATGTTGGGCCAACATTGGCAATAGATTAAATGTTTACTGGGGTGACATCTAATTTACTTTTAATCACAAATAATATATGTGTTAATGCTTGCGAGTAAAATATTATTCATTATTATGCTTCTTAGATCTCATAAATATATAAAATTCATTGTGAAGAGCTTTTTGCAATTTTCTGCTTGCAAGATTTATAACATATATGTGTTGAATGAAATTTCAAAATAATTTATTCCCGGACATTGAGATTAATGTCTATATGAGTACTTGAAATTAGGCAAAAATTATTTTTAATTATTGGAAAAAAATAATGTTTAAAAATTGCAATTTCTTCCGAAATTGAAAATTAAATTCAAATAACAAATTTTTATATGCTTGTTGTTATTGTTTATAATGAAGAAATTCTGTCTATTTTCCATTTCAATAAAATCAATAAAAATGCTAAGCTTGCTAGCCTTTCCTTCAACCCTTTGTTGGGCCAGTGTTAGTTTAAACTGCAATGTTCAAACTATTTATCAATATAAAAGTTTGCTATTTGTACATTTGAGACATTGTTCTGATACCAAAATCGTACTTTTGCTAGTTAGTCACTGGAGTTCACTGGTGCACAAGTTTCCAAATCCCACCCATTTGACCACCATTTTTGCCACTGGTGGTCCACACGTGGTTGGCTAATTAGAGCTTAAATAGATTTTACTTTTTGATTTTGTGATAAATTGCATCTAGAGTACTAAAACCATTATGAAAACCAAATTGTTTTCAAGGGAATATTCTAAGATATCAAATACACATTTACCTGATAATTTAATAATATTCCCGTCAAAAAAATAAATTGATGGCTAATGCTAATTGGCCTATAATTTATGCATTTATGGTGTTGATCGAGTTTATTCAAATTTTACAGTAATTCAAAGTTTTCACTCTAAAAATATTTATTTGTAGTGTAGAATTTATAAATTAAATAGGGTAGACCATATACAAATAGGGTTCTGTGTACAAATAAATCAAACTAAATCAAATAACTCACATAGCACTACAAATATTAAACATATATACTTATTATTATTTCATTTCTTCTCACCAGTTCCCAGGGAGTGAGAGCTTTCCTCAGGACTCTAGCTGTTCTTCACAATGATGCTTTCTGTGCTTCTGCCCCTCCTCATTTTGGTACTCCCAACTTCTCCAAATATCTCTTATGCATTTTGCTCACTGCTCTTAGTGATCCTACTATTTTAATGCATTTATTAGCATCTATAAAATACACAAAGCAGAAACATATATTTCATACAAAACTAAGCATGCCTTTATACCTATGGAACTTTAAAATTACAGGAATACCTTTTGTGAGGATATTCAGTTCTTATGTTATTACAGATTTGCATTTTAAGATTTTTGATAAGATTTTTGCATCTTTAATCACACTAGGTAAATTGTTATATATTGAAGCCACCATTAAGAACCAAGAAAATTTCATAAAATTATTATTTATTTGAATATGTTTAGTAAATATATTTCTCCTCTTATTGAAACTTAAATATTTGCTAATATTTTGTTTAGAAAAGCTTTTTGACTTATCATTAATTATTTGAATGAATTTTGTAACAGATATAAACTGCACATATTGTTCATGATGCATTACAATGTATTCTTTGTATAAATGAGTGATATGTGAGAAATGAGGAACTTATTAGCTGTAAAGTCCAGTTTGTCATTTTATTTATATTGTGCCACTTGTTTTTTATAATTTCCAATGCATAATTAAGAGCCATAGCTTATTGTAACATAAATTTTAGCTTTGATATATTTTATTAAAAATGGCTTAAGTATTAACTCTTTCTGTGTGATGAGAATATTATTTAATATTGCAATTTGCCTGATCATTAAATAGTGGATAACTTCACCAAGTATGCCAGAATGATACTGCCATACTCCACTACAGCAAAAATCATAGCCAGAAAAATACTAAAAGAATGGATACTAAAATTTGGTCCAATGGAAACAATTGTATTTGATCACAAAGTCAAGTTTAAAAGCAAATTATTGGAAGAAATAACAAAAATGATGGAAACACTAACAGAAAAAACTACAGCATATCACCTGCAAGCAAATGGAGCAGTCAAAAGACTAAATAGAATCATGATCAAATTGATAAGAGTACTAACATCAAGAGTCAGAGGTATAGACTGGCAAGAAGTTATTGAAATGGTAGAATACTTCTATAACACATTAGTACACATAACCACAGGGATGCCACCATACAAAGCAATGTATGTCAGAGAAGCCACAATGCCTATATCAATACAATACCATGTATACTCCAACAAACCAGACAATGAATACATAAAGAAAATAAAAAATCAAATCACAGGAATTCACAAGGAGATGTGCTACAATACAAAGAGATCTGCAATAATACAGGAATGGAACTTCAACAAGAAAATCTATGGAAAACCACATAAGATGGAAGATAGGTTTATGCATACAAACTACTGAGAACACAAGAGGTAAACCAAGTGAGAAAACTAAAAACACAATGGTCATGGCCATTCAAAATCACACAAACCTTGCTGAATAATAACTATAAACAACAGATGGGTATTACACTTCCAAAACCTGAATATGATGACAAAAGACATAGAACAATTAACAATGGAAGAGAATGCAGAGCTTAAAATTATAAAATACACAGTACATATAACAAAATGCAAGATTTGGACAGTGTAGTGGAAGAAGAATTTGAAGAATACACACCCCAACAAAATGATGTAACATCCTCCACCTGGCCTATTTGCACCGTGTATTGTTGTTGATAACTATCACTCAGTAAATTGCGGGTGAGGAGTTACTAAGTTATTGAACTGCCAAACATTTCCTTGTTAGTTA
>CABFPE010000194.1:921800-934233 GCA_900660155.1 Hofstenia miamia | reverse complement strand
TGATTTTGATCTTGTTAAATTCGGTTAAGAGTTATTCTTTTAAACTCTGAAAACATCTAAGAAATCTGAACAAGATTCAATTAGTATTGCCTTTAAAATTTATAAATATAATGCGCGACATTTTTAACATTTACCATGGATCTCTGCGATGTTTACATTTATGTAATCCTTTGTTTACTTAAGCAAATATTGAAAAGCTATTAAAGTGTTATGTTTTTATCAATTACATTTGTCGCTCTAAAAATAGGGAAAATTAAAAAAAATCCAAAATTAAAAATCAGTTTATCATAGAGCTATTCAGCACGCATTGAATGATATTTAAACTGTGTCGATAGTATAAAAACTCATGGAGTTATAGGTATCCAAATTTAGTCTACTCTGTTTAACTATAATAATCGAATCTTACGAAAGTGTAAATTGAAAATTTGTTTTGGCCGATACTTTGCAACCAGTATAGATAAATTTAAAAAATAAAAAATAGTTTCACATGGAGCTAGTCAGCGCGCATATTTTACTGTATAAACCTAGTGCATAACATCAAAAGTCGTAAAATAATAGTGTTCTGAAAGGCATCAGTTGTAATTGTTAAGCAGAAATTCGAAAGTTGTAATAAACTAAAGTGTTAATATCATAAAGGGAATAATAACTAAAAATATAATATTAACAATTTAATATAGAACTAAAGGAGCTCTAAAGAATGCTGAAAAGAACTAAGGAGTTGAACAAGAATTGACAGAGTACTGGCTGTCCTAAAGCAGTGTAAGACTGCGAGTGCATGGAATACTTTGAACTCATTTGTCCAAAGATCGAAACTGAGTGAAATCAAATAAACACCTGCAAGTTCACCAGAAGAGGTCCGGCAATCATAATTCGTTTCGTAATATAGAAATATCAAATTGGAATCACCTCTACAAAGCAATAATTTTTGAAAATTCTAACGAATTTTTGAAAAGTTCTTTAACTAAATTTAACCTCATTTGTCCAAACATTGACTTGGTCAATTTCAAATTTTAATGGCTGAATACATGCAGCAAAGCATAATTTACTAATAATTGTTTCGTAACGCAAACAAATTGCGATATTAAAAGTGCTATAGCTCTAAATACCAAATTTCCCTTTGTTTTTAATTCAATATTGTACGACGCCATCTCGCGAATTTTGAAAATAAAAATTTCGTCTAATGATAAAATGTTATAGTTGAAGGCTCCCGTCACACCTATCATGAACCTAATTTACATAATCAAGTTTTTTTAGTGCTGTAGATATTTTTATAAGAACATTTATAACAAGGATAGCTTATATTTGCGCGAAAGAAGTTTTTAAAATGAAGATATTAAAACAAAGAAATCCTTAGAAGCAAGCTTTCAGACGATGGGTTGAACTACATGTAGATATTGTCGCAGCCTCCAAAATTGATAAATGAATATGAAGCAGAAGATAAATGATCGGTTCAACTAATTGAAAGACGATGACACATTTTAACACCTAAAAGTGAAATTATCGAAAAAAGGAAGCAAACAATTATATTTTTTCCAGCATTTCTTATATACTGGTATATACAACAAATAAATTTAATTGAATCTTTTAAATTCATGGTGTAGCCGATTATAATAATACAATTTTATGATGATTGGTTTAATTTCAGTACACATTTTCTTGTAATTAGCTCAGACATAAAAACAGGTCAGTTATTAGAATATATTGGCCACAGTTATACGCATAAAACTTGGGATGTTCTTTTCAGCTAGCATTCAATAGTCATTACTGTTAAACTAGCATTTGATTGTAAATACCAAATGTCTAAATGCCCTTTATTTCACAATAAAACTTTCATCATACATTTTTCTTAAAATTAAGAAAATATTGAATTGTAAAAAACATACTCTGAATATGCTTACAAAATTGCAATTGGACAATCCTATGAAAATAAATGTGTTTTTAGAAAATATATTTAATTAAGACTATAATTTCAATACTATTGCGCTAAGATTTTAATAACCTCAATATGCTCATAAATTTTAACACATATTGCTAATAAAATATATTTTATTGCCAAATTGTAAAACAATAAGGTATTTCCATCACCATTAATTTCTTATTTAAATTTTAATATATTTTATTCTATACACATAATCATCTCAATAATCCTTAAACTTTTACTGCATACACACAACCGACTCATCAATCTTAAAACTTATTTTATTACCAAACTGTAAAGCAATAAGGTAGTTCTATTACTTATCATTTCTTATTTGAATTTTATAAATTTTATTATATACAAAGAAACCTCTCATCAATCTCCGGTCCAATAGACTCATCACAAAATGGGCGTTTTGTTATGTCGGATTTATGCCTCCACGTTCTTAAGTCCAGAAATAAATTTCATTCTATATTTGTAATAATAATATACATTACATCAATGAATGAATCACCAACCATAGTGAATACTCTATTTTACCTAATTACATGTATAATTAAAATAACAGGCTATTTAAATATTTCATAGCATTTGATCATTAGTAAAAATTTATGAATGGGCCTAGTAATAATATTGACGAAGTCTTGAATCAAGAATAACAAATCAAAACTGTTAATAGCTTAATTGCAAAATTTTGCTAAAACAAAGGCCCCCAATTCCTTAAAGGCATTATAATTATCGCACACAATTTCAATGCGTTCGGTCTTATGAGGGAATTGATTAATAGATCATAAATTGTTTTAACCAAATGATCGGATTAAAGCTGAATTTGTATCAAGGCTTGTAAGGCTAAGTTTTGCAAAAAAAAACGTCATTTCTGAAATTCATTTTTGCTTAACACCTCCACTTTCTTTACATGAGGCATATGCTACATGTTCATGTACTTTATTTTGGGTAGTGTACTTATCAGGCTTAGATGTATTTTAATAAAATTCATTTCGTCAATATCTTATAATGTTATCAATATTCCTTGGTTCAGCAGAATATATCTGGATCTAATTTCCAATAGATAATAATAATAATAATAATAATAATAATAATAATAATTATAATAATAATAATAATAATAATAATAATAATAATAATAATAATAATAATAGAGGTTTTATTTCTCGTGGAAGAATCCAAATAGGAAATTCTACATCACAATAACTAAACACTATAATAATTAGAGCATGTTGAAAATTTCTCCTTGAAAAATGTTAATTGCACGTGGTCAATATGTCAATATGTTTCACTGTTGCATTGGTAAGATCACATTCTGAAATAGTTGCTGAGTGATGTGATAAATGAGCTGACAACTTCCAGTGTAGTGGATGGGTGGAATCGTTCATTATTCGACAAGCTTACGATATTTCTGATTAATAGGGTCAATAAGATGCACAGCATAAAGCTTGACATGTTTACGAAGCAATTTTTTATCAGCCACTGTTAAGGCTTCACTAAAAATCTCAAGCCGTATAAAATTATTGGCATTATGTGGGACTTGAAATAGTGGTCAGTGTTTTGACCACCTTCCTAGCATGATGTTTCCATTTCAAATTTTCGTGTAACACCAAACCCAAATACGTACACATATCCTTCTGTGGAACTTGCTTCCCACTCATAGAAATCTTTAAAATAAGATAAGAAATTCCTTATTCAGATAAATTTTCACAATTATAAACTAGTAATTTATCTGAATAGCGTCGTCAAATATACATACATGCATACATACAAACACATACAATAGGATAAGGCTCTATATACAATAAATCTACCAGGCTAGGGATAAATTACTATCAGGATTTCAAGAACAAGATGTTGTATAATCATTATTGTAGAACTTGTATCCTAAACATGCTCGAGATATACTTTTGCTTAAGGAAAATAATGTGTTTCTTAAAAGTTTGCAATTTTTCAATGTTCCTTATCTTTTTAGGTAATGAGTTCCAAGTTCGAATGGCGGTATTAATGAATGATTTTTGCAAAACCTTTTTTCTATACTTAATGCAGGTATAGTGCTTTGATCTGGAATTATGCTTATATGGTTATATGCTTATATATGTAACATCTTCCGTATCACTGATATGATGCTTAACTCGAAATATTACTTCCTGGCATTTATCGGGATTGACAATATCATTTTTCTAAATCAAAAAGTTTGTAATATATTCAAGATTCTGTTTGCAGTAATTGTACTCTTCAAGCAAACTCCTGGAGCGTACAAATCCTAAATACCGCATATCATCCGAATATTTTGCTAAGTTCTCAAGTTCTGGATCAATGTCCAAATTTGTCATGTAAATTTCATCATTGTCAGTGGTAAAACAAGGTCCTGATAGTGGTCCTCCTTGAGGTATTTCAACACTAACTACTTGCTATTCTGATATAATACTTGGCGTAACCTTAACAGCTTGTCTGTAATTATCAGAATAGCTGTGAAGCCATTTGGCCAGGCATGGACATTGTGCATCAACCTTTGTGAGAAATTTATTTTGCAGAACAGTATTAAAAGCAGAGCTTAGGTCAACAAAAGCGGCAAATACAACGGATTTAGAATATGTACATTTGCATGTCAGTGGCAGTAAAAGCATAGTTTATTCCCTCTTTTTCTTCACTTTATTCATTTTAATTAAACAGTAAATAGCTAACCACCATTTATATTTTTATTTCCTCAACTTTGAATAAGCTATTAATCAATGTATTAGAATATCATTAAGCATCAAATAACTTCTACAAAAATAGTGTTTGTGAAAATGGGTCTGATTAATATTTATAAAAAACGTTTACAAATAAAGTTTCTAAAAGCGTTTTTCCGTATTCTTCTGTTTACATGGAACTTTTAGTGCATCATTTTGCAGCATCCAGTAAATGTCGAACTACTTTTACACAGAAAACTCTATTCTTGCAAAGTGTTGAAATGCGAAAACTCTATAGACGTAAATCTACCAAATATGTTGCTCAAAAATATGTACATGTACATGTACATGTAGCATACCTCACTTACAAGAAACTGAACTTGAGAAATGAAATCAGTATGATCGAATTAGTATTAGTATGGCTCTCAGGTTTCCTTGGTGGTAGACAGTGTTATAGTAGAAAGAAAAGCACAATGTTAATAAGGTTCCTACTTACGCAATTTTGCAAATTCAAAATTGGGATTTCAGGAAGCCACTTGTAGCATTTGAGCACTGACCTATCCTAGAGGAGACATGAACCATTGATATTTTCGATAATGATTTTTTTACAAAAATATGTTTTATAAAACTAAGATATTTAAATACATTTTAGAAGCAATTTTTTACAATATTTTGACAGTTTATATAGGGCTTTGGCACCTTGTTGATTTCTCAAACTGTTCCCATCAGAAAATCCTGTCTATTCTCATGAGGTTAAGTATTAAATTTTAATTTATTTTAAATTAAAAATACATTTTGATACAATTAACATATTTTTAAACAAATTAACTCAATTTTAAAAATTAAAATAAAGTTATCGAAAGAGTTTTTATTGCTACTGCCTTGTTGGTAATTTTATTATTAAAGAGTATTATTCTGAGTTATTGAAGTTTGCCACAGCATGGAAACTGTCAGTGCTAAGAAAACTGAATGTGATTCAATTTAAACCCCACTAAAGAGAAGTGGACGAAAAGAATCATGGAGACAATGCTATCTTTGTAAATTCCCAATTTGAATTCAATAAAATACATTTAGCAAATAGTAAGTTTATTTGCATACATACGCTGATTACAAAAGCTGTTTAATATTAATAAAAAATAAACTTAAACAAAAATTTGATTTCATTTGCAAAAAACTTGGCTAATGTCTGTGTACTGAAACTCCAACCCTGTGCTTTGAATCCGGACCAACTTCTTTAGGCCTGTTATTGTCTCAGCGATCCCTCATATCATATCGCAGTGTTCAAAAGTCAGTATATGAATTTAAGTGTCAGTGAAAAATTCAAAACAAAATTAGAGGTGGGTTGGATATACCGGCGGAGAATTTTAAGGCAGGGATTGGTAGTTGACTAGCTGCAAAATACCGGCCGGCCGATTTTTGGGTGGTAAATTATATGCTTGTCGTATATTTACTCCTTGCATGCCTATATACATATACATATATAAGCTGTTAAATTCTTGATAGTTTTGAATATCGACTGACAACTGCTGCGTAATGAAAAAGGCCTTTGCAACCCTGAAGTAGAATGACTTATTAGAACAAGATCTGGACAAGTACAGCGATTTGGATTTTGATCGGAACAACGTGTTTATTGTTCTTTCAACTGCTTTTATAATTTATTAATTACCAAAGTTTTGTGGATGTTAGAAGAAATGCGTAATATTGGAATATGCTTAATAGGTCTGCTACATTATTTGGAAAAAAGTTGGAAATTTTGACAAATATTTGCACATTATTTGCAAATTTTGTTAAATTTTAGGGAAACTTGCAACTTATTATAAAAATTTTCCAAGTATTTTGTAAATATTTGCCACCAAACCCTTGGATAGTTTTGCAAATAGAAAGCAAAAGTTTGGCATTTTCCAAAGTTTTACTAGAGTTGCACAAATTAACCTCTGTTTTGCTTCTTCATGGTGTAGGGGGGGACTGCAGTCCCATAGTCCCCCTTAAATCCGCCACTGGGTGTTGGTAAGAAATGTTTAACCATGAATAACAAAGTAAATCTTAGGTATTAATATACTTCGTTAGTTATGAATAGGGTTAATTTTGCAATGTTTAGGTTAAAATGCCAACTAAATTAACCCAAGATCTCAAGAAGATTGTTGAATGGTTTTTCCCGGAGGTAGTCACCGCTTCAAGCAATTTCATTTCTTTTGTTTGGATTTCAATTTATGCTCTAAGTCTTACTGTGTTTGCTATTCAGTTTATACCACTGATGGAAATATACAACGACAGTGATGTTTTAGTATCAGTGGATGTTGATGATGTGATACGATTAGAGCTTCCACAAATTACCATTTGTCCAGGCAGGTTGTTTGCTAAGAGTAATATAAAAGCTGTGAAGCAGGAACATCTCTATGAGTTACCCATAATCGATCAAACTCAAGAGGAATATGTAAAAAGAGTCCTTTCAGTTAAATCAAATATTAATTTTAATGAAGATCTCACTTGTCCAAGTCTATTTTTTGAATGTACAAAAATATCACAATGCATTCCCAATGTATGGTATTGTGATAAGAACAATGATTGTGTCGATGAAAGTGATGAGCCTAAAAACTGTAAATCAAATTATGCGAATGAAACTGATGAATACTGTATGAAGAACTGGCACTATGAAAGATGTTCAAACAATTCTCTAAAATGCGCAAAATTTTGCAATGAAGACATTGAATGCACAAACAGTGAAGATGAGGAATCATGTGGAATAACATATAGTGAAACTAACCTTACGGCGAGCACAAGTCAACAAAGAATCGTATCTCATGAAACATTCCCTTTGGGATATTACGACAACTCAATACAAAAATCTTATATTATTTCTCCAATGAATGAAACTTATCAATACATAGAAATTCAATTTAATAGTTTTAGATTAGAGGCAGGAGACAAGAAAAGGGGCTGCATTCATGATTATGTCACAATAGTGGACATGACCTACAATTCAATAGTTGATGCAACAAAATACTGTGGTGTCGATCATCCAAATAAAACAACATTAACAGGTCCTGTTAACATCACTTTTCATTCCGATTACATTAATAGCATGTCGGGGTTTGAGATGGTCTTTCGAGCTGTTCCATCAAATCTTCGAAGAGCTCGCCGATTTTGGCCGCAAATGGATGGTGATTATTTTGTTGCTCGAAAAAAATTAAGTTACAATAATAAATTAAAATTTCAATGGAAAGAAATCTACAACAATTTAACAAAAGAAAGTCCTGTTGATTTTTCGAAAATAGATGAATACTTACTTTTCGATTCAAAAGTTCCTCATAATTTTGGCACAATTGCCAGTAATTTTATTATCAAAGCTAGTATGCCACGTTACAACAAAGTAATTGAAAATTTTAAAGAGTTTCTGAATGCCAAGTGTGGAAAGTGTTATATTATTCCTGCCAATGATCAAGAAAATAAGACATTTACAGTAGCTGACAGTGGTATTGACTCAGGTATTAGTTTAGTTTTATTTGTAAACGAAGATGAAGATATAGGTTTCTATGACCGTGTCGGAGGCAGCAGCATTACAATTAATGCGCCGGGTATCTATCCTCTACCACATAGAAATGGAATATTGATTAAAACTGGAATGACAACGCGAATTTCTCTTAGAAAAAAAACTATTAAAAGAAAAATTAAGTGCACGAAAAGGAAACCGAATTGGGATCCCTTGCATGAATTATGGATGGCAGTTCAGTTAAAGCATAAAAATGTAAGTGACTATGAACATGTACTCAACAAGTCTGATAAACATGAAGATCCGTTTAATGATTGGCCTCGTTATAATCAAGATGTTTGTTTTGAATATTGTTTACATGAACGCATTCGGAATACATGTAATTGTGTAAATTCATATTTTAATCTATATTATGAACAAGATAATGATAATTCTGAAACGCCATTTCCGCTCTGCAACCCAAGCAATGCATCTGAAATAAGATGTATGAGCAATGTAACAGAATATTTTTATTCATCAGAAAGAACATTTTGTGATTGTCCAAGATCTTGTTCTGATGAAACTTATCAAGTCAAAATGGCCTACGGAGATTTCTTAAGTAAGCAATCAATGTATTACTTCATTAACGAAGTGATAGATTCACGAAATGAGGAACCTAGAAATCGTGTAACCAAATTATTGAGTGAGTTTCTTAATAATACAATTACAGAAGAGGAACTTCTGACCAAAATACGCAGTAATTTTGCGAAGATAGAAATATATTTTGAGGATCTACAACATGACGTCTTCAAAGAGCGTCTTGCATATTCTTTTCAACAACTTATGTCGGCATTTGCTGGAAACATTGGAATGTTTGTAGGTTGGTCTGTCTTGACTTTTTCTCAAGTGTTAATGGTATTCTTTCATCTTTCGTATCACTTATTTCTGAAAATACTCCAGAGGGCGAACAGAACAATTCGTTAGACAACATATAGGTAAAATAAGCTTGAGATCTTAAAAATTATCTCTAATAATATCTTACCACTTCGAGCTATTTTTGGTTCAATATTGAATTTAGTGAAATAATAATGAGAAGTATTGATAGATTCTTGTTCAAACAAGATATTGAATTATTGGTGTGAAGACCTTTTATTAAACACAATAGCATTGGCTAAGGTTACTTAATTATTGATTAATGTTTATAAATTTTTCATTATGACTATCGAGCCAAAAATTTCAAAACCAGAACAAAAAAGAACATTAATCGAATCATCCTATTTTTTAAATCTTTATGAAATGAAATTCAATGCGTTTCAAAAACTTCACAAAATTAAATAATTTCCGAAATAATTCAAATAAAAACATTTTTTGGATTATAACAATTTTAACTACAACATCAGATATAAGTAGTTTCAACAATTCAATCAATATATTAGGCGATTTTTACAAAAAAATTCAACACTTGTGAAAAAAATTTATTGAATGATTTATATTCTTCAGATTATCAGATCAGCAGAATGAACTAGTTTAGTGGCTCAAATTCGTTAATATTTAATAACATTTAAGCACTCTACTCACTATTATAATACAATTTTAGTGTCAATTCTTTCTGCGACCATCCATACGAATGGGTGCACTTCTCTAAACAACGTTCTGATTAAGAAGCAATTAAATTTGAAATGTTGAAAAACATATTAACCATATATCTGCATTTTTTATTGGTAGTTTAATGTAAACTTATATCTTAAGAAGATTTTTGAATAATTTTTTCTTGAAGTTGTTAATGCATCGAGGTATTTTTGACTCGATCTACGCTGTAACCTATATTTTCTTTGCTTTCCAATTTAAGCAGAATACATACTATTAGATTGATGTCCTTGCTTCTATTGTTCTTGATAATGTATCAAAATAAACTTTTGTGGAAATTATTAACATACATACCAATTTTTCAATGAATAAATTCGAAACAATGCATTCTTAAAATATGGTTATATGACAACAAAGTTGATTGCATTGGTTTCAGTGATGAGATAGACGAATGCTCTTACAAATATAAAGACGATCATAAATAGTTTGATAGATTGGGGATACAATCAATTTTCCATTAATGCGGGAACTTTTGCAATTATAGCATAGAATGCACTAAAATGTCGTCTAAAAAGCAGACAGAATTATGTTTGATAAAACAAATAATTTACAATTAAAAATTAAAGAACACAAAATTCATTCGACCATTTCTGATCATTTAAAAAACTGTGATATGAAATTTACATATAAATAATATAATAAAATGTAATTTGATGAATATTTTGTAAATTTTATAGTGGGAAACTTTTTGAAAATGGCAGCGGCATGCCGAAGCATGTTAAATAAATGTTGTGTTTCTTTTTTTAAATTCATATATAAAGAATTTTGAAAACAAATATTATTTAATGTTTATTAAACTCGATAATTTACAAGCATTGATATGAAGTTGCAACCAAGTAGCACCATGAATTTAACAATAATGTCTAGAAATAACAAANGTGGTGCACAGTACATTGGAAAGACGTCAAGAAATTTACAATTAAGAATTAAAGAACACAAAATTCATTCGACCATTTCTGATCATTTAAAAAACTGTGATATGAAATTTACATATAAAATTTTATCTAAGGCAATTGATAATTTTCAACTAAGCATCATTGAATCAATTATATAGAATTAAAGGAACCAAGCTTAAACAAAAAAGATGAATATAAATACAAATTAAATTTACCGAAAATAATATAATAAAATGTAATTTGATGAATATTTTGTAAATTTTATAGTGGGAAACTTTTTGAAAATGGCAGCGGCATGCCGAAGCATGTTAAATAAATGTTGTGTTTCTTTTTTTAAATTCATATATAAAGAATTTTGAAAACAAATATTATTTAATGTTTATTAAACTCGATAATTTACAAGCATTGATATGAAGTTGCAACCAAGTAGCACCATGAATTTAACAATAATGTCTAGAAATAACAAATACGTTAATGAAATAAAAAGTAAATATTAGTGGCCGTTTGCGAATAATGAACAAAATGGCATAAATTGATTTCTTGTGGAGTTTGTTGAGTTACTTGCTAGACGAATGTGACTAGAACGCGAGACAATCAGATAGGCCAAATCATTGATTTGATGGGATTTTGAGATTATTTGTTTGAAAATCATTATTGCCAAGTGAATTCTTTCATATTTTATAGTATTTTTTTATTCTCAAGAACCAGCCATAATTAAAAAAACATTTAATTATTACTTGGAGCTTACGTTCTAGAGAGATGGGAGCACTAAAAAAAATTGAAAGCCATAGTCTATTATAGAGATTTGTGAAAACGGTATATAAAAAGTTGTCTAAGGCAAAATAGTTTATGTAACACATTTTTGCATAATAAGGTCTGAAATTTTTCTATATTCATTATTCTTATTAAAGCTATGATTATTTACTGCTACTTTGATAGCCCAATTTAGTTGCACTTGGAATTTCCTGAGAAATTGTTGGTTTATATCTGTGTAGAGTATATTGGCATAGTTAAAATGACTTAATATTAGAGCATATATTAATTGAATTTTTGCTTAAGTTGGAACCCACGTAGCCAAATACTGGTGGTCCACCAGTGGCAGATACGGTGGGCCACCAGGTGGGGATTGGCCACCCGTGCACCCGTGCACCACCAGTGGCTAACTGGTATTCCACTGTTGGCTAATTGGTTCGCCACTGGTGGCAAAAATATGATTTAAGCATTAGAGCAATGTCTCAAATGTTGCAACAGCAAACTTTTATATTAATGGAGTTTAAACATTGCAGTTTAAACTAACACAAACCCAACAAAGTGTTGAAGGAAATGCTAGCAAGCTCAACGTTTACATTGAATTTAGATTTCCAATTGAAAGTATAATGAATTTTTTATTATAACCAATAACAACAAGCACACAAATATGCCCAATTTAGATTTAATTTTCAATTTCCAAAGAAATTGAAATTTTTAAACATTATTTTTTCCAATAATTAAAAATATATTTTGCCCAATTTTAAGTACTCATGTAGACATTGATTTCAAGGTATACAAATAATTGTGAATAAATTATTTTGAAATTTCATTCTGCACATATATCTTATAATGTTTGCATTTTATATGTTTTTGAGATCTAAGAGAGCATAATAATGAATAATATTTTACTTGCAAGCATTAGCTCATATATTATTTATGATTAAGAATCAACCACTGGTGGTTATGAGTGGCTGCAATTGCTACTACTGCCACTACTTATCCACCAGTGGTCCACTATAGTGGCTATGATGCTGTAATTGCCACTCCTGCCACTGCTTCCCCACCAGTAGTC
>CABFPE010000194.1:873006-884589 GCA_900660155.1 Hofstenia miamia | reverse complement strand
GAAAATGTATATTTCATAAATATTCA
Organism: Hofstenia miamia; assembly: GCA_900660155.1. NCBI lineage: Eukaryota > Metazoa > Xenacoelomorpha > Acoela > Hofsteniidae > Hofstenia > Hofstenia miamia. Next base: position 884,563 of record CABFPE010000194.1, on the reverse strand, counting down.
TCCTATTTGCTTCTATGAATAACTGTTTAGTTGATAAGTAGAATTTGTATAGTTTATGATGCTGATAATCTTTTTTGAATTTTAAAAATAAGCAATAATGTGTTGTATGAGATACCACCATAGATTAAAATACCAGAATGAATTATTGGCAATATGTATTCTTTATTATGCTTAAGAACGAAGTGTCCTATTTTCATCAAAGTACCACATAGTTTGGAGACTTCTTACAAATAAAAGATACATGCTCTGCAAAGCTTAATGTTAAGAATAATTTGTTAATCTCAATTTCCAATACTTGCAACTTAGGTATTTGTTCAGTAAATTTGATAAAAAATGAGTGGTGTTATTGCAATTTAAAGAAAGACGATTAAAACAGAGCCAATCTTGTAGAACATTTATGTTATATTGAAGAGTCTTAAATATTATATCCCTGTCAGGTGAACTTACTTCGATATTTGTATCATCATCAAACAGGTAGACTGATGCAATTAAGAATTTAGGAAGGTGTACATTAAGAACAGTAGTGATCCAAGAATTGAGTCTTGTGGCATAACACATGTTATCTCTTTTCGTTTTGAGTCAGTTGAGTCTATTGAAACACATTGATATCGTTTTCTAGATAATTTTCAAATAAATTACAAATGTACCCTTTAATGCCATATTTATATATCATATTATTATGATCAATTGTATCAAAGGCTTTTCTTAGGTTAACGAATATGCAAGCAGAATATAAGTTATTGACTTTGAAATGTCTATTATTTTCAATAACTTTCATTAAAGCTAAAATAATGTTATAGTAAGGTCGAAACCCGAATTGATTTTGATTTATTAAATTGTACTTATTTATAAATTTAAATACTCTATTGTATATTAGTCTTTCAAANTTGACGCTGCAAGGCGCGCTAAAAGGGATGGTACGTCTGATGTACCGCAACAGAGCATATGCCTTAGCAAGTTTAGAATCGATGTGGCTCCCCCATTTTAGGTCACATTGAACAATAACTCCAAGGTCCTTCATTTCGGGCACAGTTGAAATTTCTTGACTACCGAGATGAAACGTAGCCTCTGGACAATTGAATAGGAGCAGTGTGGTTTTAGCTGGGTGGAATTCCAAACCATTCATGGTAGAAAATCCGAACTGCCAATCTTCAGATCATCCGCAAATAAAAAATACTCACTAGATTCAATACAATCTGAGAGGTCGTTGATAAATAGTATAAATAAAAGCGGACCAAGGACGCTGCCTTGAGGGACTCCGGAAGTTACAGGTTTAGTGTCGGACCGTACGTCATTCACTCTAACACACTGGTATCGACCTGTAAAGTAAGACTCAAATAAATGCATAAAACTCTTATCGAAACCATACGAAGTAAGTTTCTTTAAAAGCATCGAAAGAGGCACCGTATCAAAGGCTTTTCTAATATCGAAGTAGATGACCGCCAGTTCCGTATTGGAGTCGTTGTTGGTGTAGAGAAGATCAAGGTATAAATTTAAATACTCTATTGTACATTAGTCTTTCAAAAATTAATACTAAAAATTGGCAATAGTGAATTGGTCTATAATTTGAAGGATCATGTGTGACCCCAGATTTTTGAACAGGTATTATTTTAGCTATTTTTATTTTGTCCGGAAAAACAGACGTTTGAATACAGAGATTTAGTATTGCAGTTAAAGGACTTAAAATCTCTGGGAACATAGCTTTCAAAATTTTACTGGTATATACCATTTTAATTGATTAACAATATTTTCAGACTTTGAAATGGGGCAAAAAGCCATAGCCTCAGAACTTCATGTACGTGTAGGCAGGAATATTTTCAGCCATAAAGGAACCAATACTTACAAAAAAATTCAAATCATTACTTACCTTATCCACAGTCTGGTTGATTGCAGTTAATAAATTCATCTTTTTATCCGGTAATCATATTTAAGAATGAGTAGAACTGGTTGGAACCTTTTGAAAAAAGAATTCAATTTTTAGTCTCCTACTGCTGTATAATTTGAAATATCAAAGTACATTTACCAGATTAAATTATGTACACATATTTGCCTTCATAAATATAGAAATTGAATAAAATATTTAGAACTTATGAAACAATACCAAATTATTCACATCTAACCCTGTGAAACCAACTATAAATTAGCAATTAAATATTACAAAATTCAAAAAATAATGAAAATGGCAGGATTTAGAGGGTTTTCAGTATATTGACGACAAAACATTCTAAAATCAGGAAACTACGAAAAAAATAGGAATATATTTGTCCTGTTTTAATGTAAAGGTTAATTTACTAGAGGTTTTTTAATTATGTTAGTTAAATAAGTAATAAGCTTACTTTTAAATGTTACATTTCTTAGTATTTCCAAAATTATTTTTATTTTACAAATTATGAATAATTCCAGGAAAAATCTCTATACAAAATTTAAAATTAACTACTGTACTAGTGGTTTCCAAATCCAAACTTGCAAGTGGTTTTTTCAATTATTGACTAAAAGGAATTTGGTGCCAGCAATTTTTTAGGCTTATATATGTTTACCCTAAGGTTGTTAGGGGCTAGATTCTGATTAAGATTAGGGCTAGTTGCGAACGCTTAACGAAGTCATCACCCCCATATATAGACTAAGTTAAATATTTTCGACATTTCAAATCATTTTAATATGTAATTATTTATAGTGTATGTCTATTTTCACTGTAATAGTATTTTTCGTTGAGATTTGTTTTCGGTGAAATTTGCTGTAGCCAGGGAATTTTGCCTACAAAGAATTAAATATTATGGAATTGCAGATAGAGTATTCAGATTTTTATTTTACTAGAAGTAGTTTTTTCATGTTTCTTTCAAGTTTGTAATTAGGGATTAGAAATAAGAATCTAGTAAGAAAGATCGACTAAATCGAGTTCTCTATTTCAGTATATAATGAAAGTATTGATGATTATTAAATAATCATTGGAGTTTAAGTAAATTAATACTTTATGGCGAAGGTATAGAATAGGGAGCATGCGGACAAAATAAACACTATTATAGTGTAAAAAACGATGAGAAATGCAATAACATAGGTAAAAAGCTTAAAAATAATGGGTATAGAACGATAACTTTGCATAATTAACCAAATTGGTAACACGCGATAGCACGCGGTATATTGTATATTTAAGGAAAATAGCATAGTAAACGTGGAATTAATAAAAAATAATCAATTATTAAACAAATTGCAAGACGTAAAAGTGTATTTGTACAAATCTATACATTTTTAATTTAAATCAAGTCCTTACCTTAGGTGAAATTTCTAAATACATTGTGGTAAGAATATAAATATTTTAATTTCGATTATTCAATGTATTTTACTCGTATTATTATAACAACTAATGTATGCGTTTTGTTGATTACATAATTTATTGAGGAAGTTTTTGTATATAAACAATATTTGATTACATTTTTTGAAAATTTAAATCGTTGTCAACAATTTTCACATCAAGAACATAAATCATAAATTATAGTACCTTTTCGAATGATTGAAGCCCACCTGACATTCTCTCATTCTTCTTTTATGAATTTGCATCTATTTCATTACAGTAAAACTTNATTAATATATGCGCTTTGTTGATTACATAATTTATTGAGGAAGTTTTTGTATATAAACAATATTTGATTACATTTTTTGAAAATTTAAATCGTTGTCAACAATTTTCACATCAAGAACATAAATCATAAATTATAGTACCTTTTCGAATGACATTTCTCTCATTCTTCTTTTATGGATTTGCATCTATTTCATTACAGTAAAACTTTAGTTTTAGACAATGTATATGTATATCAATATATATTCGTATAGATGACACTTTTAATAAATCATAGATGGCTTTGTATTTAAAAAACTTATTTATGGCGACTTGTAAATATTATATGGATTCCCCACATTATTAAAGGCAACGGATAACTGTAAAAATATCTGAATTGAATCAATCTCCTTAGGCTATTGCAACTCTTTGAGGAAAATGTTAATTACAGCATAACAGATTTAAATGTGAAAACGCGATATTTCATTAAATCTACAATGAGGTTTTGTTGAGTAAAACATAATTGAAGAACCTGTTAAGTGACAAAATTGCCAAATCGATTGCTTTAGAATTGTGTGAAGATGAACTACATGCTGTTGATTGCAAAACAATTGACATGACCCTGCTTTTGATTATTATGGCTTCATGAAGGAACCGTTAACCAATACTACATAAGCAAAGATACAAACGTAAACTAAAAAAGGCGATTCTCGTTTTGAATCAAATTGCACAAAATGGGTTCTTGCACTACATGCTTCAATTATAAAAAGGCCCTATTTTGAGTACCATATACATGTTCAATAAGTATGAAAATACTTCATGCATATAACACTTTGAGTGAATTTATTTGAATTTTAAGTAGTAATTGCATATGATAGGCCAATGCTAATAGCAGCCAGGTGATACTGTATATCCGCACTATTCAAAATATATTTATAACAATAGCGGAATGCATATTTATGCATTAAAAATGTATGCAACGCGATCACGCTAGCTATAAATTCGGTTTTACTAATCAGTAATTAAAATCACGGGCGTACGCAGAATTTTCTAACGGGGGCGTCATCGTTATTACCTAATTTTTGAAAATATTGATAAAATAGACCTTAAAAAATGCATTTCACAATCCTAGATTTTAAATTCCACCATGTCCCCCCCTCCTGCGTACGCCACTGATTAAAATGTGGAAATAAATGCAAATCGGGAAAAAAAATTCTCTGAAAATGCAAAGCAATTGCAAAGCATAAAATTTCCAATTTGAACATCTCAAATAAGGACTTGATTAGCGCAAAAAATATATAGATTTGCATAAATATACTTTTATATCTTGTAATTTGTTTAATAATAGTTAATTATTTTATGAATTTCAAGTTTTCTTTGCTAATATCCTTAAATATATACCGCATGCTACAAATTTGGTTAATTATGTAAAGTTATCGGTCTATATCTATTATTTTTTTAACTATTTGCGTCTGTTATTGCATTTCTCATTGTTTTTTACCCTGGTTTAGTGTTTATTTTGTCCGCGTGCACCCTATTCTATACCTCCGCCATACTTTATGATATTGTAGAATCACTGGGTTGAATCTAGGGAGAACAATGCCAGTGGACTGATGTCAAAGCAGAAATTCGCTTAGATGAACATTTACTAGAGGAAAAGTGATTCTAACTAATTAACAAAAGAACACGATTGAACTGAACATTTTTCTCTATTTACAGATACTTAGGTGAGTCTTATATACAATGGGTATTAACAATATGTACAAACATACAAACAACTAGTCACTAGTAAACACAAAAACCACGTGAGCTGGCCAATAATAGAAAGCAGTAGCTGCCTATGCTACAATATACGGCCGCCATTCAAGAGCCTGTGTGTTACAATTGCACAAGTCTTTGTATTCGATATAGTCTTAGTATTAAATAAAATATATCTGTACCTGCCTAGCCTATTACACAAATTTAAATACATTTAAAGAAGTGTAATTTATGCTCATACGGGAACATCAAATGTTAACAGGAGTATTGAAAGAGTTGTTTGGATGCCTTGCCATTTCAAGCACTAGAAATTTTTTATTTATGTGTCTCCAATGCGGATTTATCAGCAAAGAAGAGAAGTACGACATATTTACTGTGTACGTCTACGCTTCCCCATCTTCCACTGGCACCCCTTCAAATGTTTTGTCATTGCCAGAACCCTTTCCAAACTTACATCTGATGTTTCCTCCATCAAATCTCAAATGGTTTCCTGAACCCTTTCCAAACTCACATCTGATGTTTCCTCCATCAAATCTCAAATGGTTTCCTAAAGTGTTGCTGCCTCAGATGTCGTCCCTTCTTCTAATCTGTCATTGCCTACTCATTGTCATAAACCTGGTCGAATCCTTGGTACTAATCAACTGGCCAACTTCCTGTTGTCCCACTTAGTTTACTTGCACGTCCTCATCGCAAAGCTCATATTCATGTTGGCCACTTTGCTAGCTCTGTCTCCACTTCAAATGTTGCTGCTCACTTTTGTTCCTCCTCACTTCCTTTTGATAATGTCCTTTCCGTCCCTCTATGTACTGATTTTTCATTATCATCCTTTCATATTGTATATGATCACAATTCTCATCTCTCTCTCTATCTCAGGTTTCAAATATATGGTTTTTTCTAACCATACTATTAAAGTTCTCTCCTGTATGGACTGGTTCTCTGAGCGCCATGGTGTTCTTATTGCCTCACGTCCCCCTAGCCTTGATATCCACCACTTCTCCTTTAGTTCTCTATCTTTGATTTCTGTTTTGGTTGTGCTGTTGTTCTCAGTGAGCATATAGTTTCTTTGCTCTGTGCTTGCAACAGTCCTTGCTGATTTATCATTTATGCTTTAGTATTGTCAAAACCAGCCTGTCACTCTTCCTCATCAACTTGAATTCTCCACTCAACCTCACCTTCTTTTTTGTGGCGACTTCAATCTTCCTAATATTTTTTGGATTTTGCTTGACTCTCATGAATCATATGCCTCTGCTGCCTCAGAACTTTTTGCTCATTATTCCCTTGAACAACATATATTATCTCATACACCCAGTTCCCCTTCCTCGACATGGTTCTGTGCTTTCATCTTCATTAAATTTTTGACATCTCTGTAATCTGTGTTCCAGATCATTCATTTGTTGACTTTCTCCTGCCAGTCAATTCTACATCCCCATTGGTTTATCTGGATACGCCTCAATATGACTTCGCATTACTTAATGCTGTTCTTCTTCACTTCCTACATTTAATGATTCGTTCACTGCTGATGTCTGGTACCTCTCTCTTCACCAAGTTATATCTTGATTTGTTCTTTGTAGGAAAAACGTGTTTTTCTCCCTTTCTATTTCTCATCCCTTACCATGGATTCTTTAAACAAACTAGAATCTTACAAACGTCGTTTTGGTTCTTCTGATTCTTTAAAGCTTTCTTCTCTCACACAAGATGTTATCAACTTCATGGAACTTGACAAAATCCCACTTATGTGTAGTTTTTCCTCTAGATCACTTCAAGACCTATTCCTTCTTACGTTCCCGTCATTCCAAGCCTGATTTCCCCAATTTGAAATGGAATCATTTTACTGCTCACTACAACTTGGAGCAAACTGTTCTCATCAACTCTTTGCCTCTAATTTTTTTGATACAATCTCTTTCAGCCCTGGTCCTCCTCCTGCCGCCTCATCCATTAGTCTTTGCTACATTGTCTTTACTGCCCATAACATTTCTCTTGTGCTTAAGTCTTGCAAGTTATCTGGTCCTTGCTGTCCTGATAGCGTCCCCTCCTTTGTAATTCATGAAAATTCTTCAATACTTTCGATACATTTGAAGCATCTGTAGACCTTCTTTTGCTCCTCTTAGCATTTCCCATTTTGTCAGAAAACTTCTTGGATCTCCCCACTGTTAAAAACTAACCAACTCCTCTCTTCTCAGCTAACCTTTTACCATTCAATAGCTATTCTTTCTTGGTTATCAGTCATCTTAGAGCACATTGTTTTTCATTATGTTTTCCCAGAAATTCGTTATCCCATGTCTTTTCAGCATGGCAACCTTCCAGGTCGGTTAATCATCACCATCTTGGTTCCTCGGATTGAAAACGATTATCTTCACTCCGATCGTAATGATCCTTGTTGAATTATCTTTTTTGACAGTTCTAAAGGTTTTGATCAGCACCCTTATTTTATTCTTGACCAATTATGTTTATTTCACTTTAAAGCGGATTTCATCGAATTAATCTATCTCTTCCCCTGCTCTTGTAGCTAGTGGCGCCCCTTAAAGTTCTGTGTTTGCTGTTCTTTTATTCCTCGTTTCTATTAACGTCCTCTCTCAATTTGTTTTCAACTTGTCCTGCCTACTGTATGTTGATGAAACTGCGATTTTTGACTTTGACAGTTCTTTTGCCTCCAATATCTCATCTGATCTTGAGCTGTTGTCTATTTGATCTTCTGTCAACCATCTTGATTTTAGCCCAACCCCCTTCAATGATCTACCCCTCTCATCTAGTTCAGATTGCTGCCAACTTAAATTGGGCTGGACACGGGTCCTTACATCTCCGTAAATCTAATTCCGCACTGTTTGCTCCTTTTCGTAATGTTGCCTTTAATACCTAATCTCCCTGTTGGTGGTCGTCTCGTGTCTTGTTCCACTCAATGGAAAAGTTCCAGAAACGTGCTTTTAAATGGATTTCTTCCTTACCATACAAAGAAGGTCTACTCAAATTCTCCACTCTCCATGCTGTCACTTGACTTTCATGCCTGGGATCTCCAAACATTTGCTAACTCGCAATCTAGACCTTGGTCCATTTGATTCCTACTCTACTTGCTCCGATAGTGGTATTATCACGTTCTCTGTTCGTCGTCTCAAGAAACATCGCATCAATAAATAGTTTTTAATCATTCTTGTGCTTCGGCTAATTTGCTCCTGGCTCTCAATCATCAACTGCTTTTGACTTTTTTCCTCGCTCTTGCGCTTCAAGAAATCTCTGCTATTACTTCATTTCCTGTGACTGTCCTCATAGCCGAAAAACTTGGTTTTTATTCATTTGTTTGTTCGCATTTGCCGGCCAAATAAAGTCTTTTATTATTATTATTATTATTATAATTTTCTTATCAATTTGCAAAACCACTTTCATTATTGTTAAATAAGTTATTTAAAGTTGGTAGTGCTGCAGTTTTTACTAATGACAAAGTCTCATGCGTGGTGAAAAAAAACTTGTGAGCTCAGAAGAACAATATCAATTTCAAAGATAACTGAAAGTTTGCTTCTAGAAAAGAATATAAAAGACAAAATAATTTGGAGTAACCCTAGTAACACGAAGTTGTCTTTTGGACGTCCTTATGTTAACATTTATAGCCGTCCAAAAGACGTCAATATCTGTCCTCATCCTGGACACAAAAACGAGGTGATTTGCTAATAAATAAAATGTTATTCATGATTTGCCACAAACTTTTTGTATGAAGTTATTTAATTGTGATATCTTTCACAACATGTGATTTTTGTAACTATGCTTTTGAAAATTACTCAAAATCACACTTCCTACTCATTTTGCTCACAAACACCATCATTATTATCATTTATAAAGAAGTCTTTTATAATAGACATTTTGACACTTAAATATCACTTTTGTAAATGTGCAAAATTTCTTATATATTTGCTTTTTCATTAATTTCACTATTCAATTTTTATTAATATTTACATTTTAAGGTATTGTTGAAATCAAAATATATATTTGCATAAATCATTCCGACCTGTGTAAAATATTTATGTTTAAAATTAATGCATGTTTATCTTAAAATATGGAATAATTCATTCAATCATAAATTTTCTATTCAATATTAAGTGACATTATAAAAAAATGATTAAACGTTGTTTAGAAACGTTAATATTTTTAAGAAAAATAGCAAGAAATAAAAAATTTTCAACGTTTCCAAGAGTGAGATTAGATAAGTCAAAAGTAAAGCTATTAAATTCTTCTTTATAAATGATATTAGTGGCATAATTTGTAAGTGAAACTACTAGATGTTTGATTGTGTTTAAATATTATGAAGTTCAGTAATAACAAACATAGGTTGTAAACATTATCAGATTAAGTTACCTTACTTCATTTGAAAGGGTTTGGAAAATCATGAATAATATTTTATTTATTCGCAAATCATGTCGTTTTTGAGTCAGTTATGAGTACAGATATTGACGTCTTTTGGACGGCTATAAATGTGGACTTAAGGACGTCCAAAAGACAAGTTCGTGTTACTAGGGAATCCCTAGGCGAAAAACAGTGGATTACTCATTTGTAAAAATCCTATCCCTGATAGACGAGCCTCTCCATTTCTGTTTCCGACATTGTTTGAATAGTGAGATGCTTGAATAGGGAAATGTTTCTTATTGATATTTTAATAATAAATATCATATCCACTTTTGGGTTATTGTTTTGAATGAAAATATTTCACGTGGTTCTTTTATAACCGAAATGTTTCAATGTGAAGCAATGAGTGGACTGCTTGCTTTGCGAGGTAAATCTTCGCGCCACGAGTAGAAGAAAACGGATATTATTTTATCGTTTCAACGAGCTTAGGTACAGCATTAAGTCATCTGCTGGCTGTGGCTCAATCATTCAATGATTTTTAAAGCAAATCATATATAATTATATCATATTCAATTCATATTATTACTTGATTCTTGAATGTTGTTTTAAAGCAAATTAATAATTGATGATTTGTGCATTTGTATAGATATAACTGCATGCTATTAAAAATTAATTTCATTTATTGAGAAATTAATGGGCAAGCACTACTTGGCTTGCTTACACTTACGAGCATACGAGCCCCCTTTGTTTGTAAATACACTTCTAATTAAAAGACCGAGTCAAAGTCGCTGATGATAAAACAGCATGGGAAGTATTTTATTGTGAAAATTCATCTAAATCCGTATGACTTGTATCTTCCCTCTACGATTGTTGTAAGCTAAAATCCTTCGTGTTTGTCTTCATGCCTTCAGATGTGTAATCAATACTAAACCGACTTGCCTCAATGCACTTGAGGTCCAATACTCTACTCTGCATATATTCAAAATAACGGGTAATTCAGTGTTATGTTACTTTGCATTAAATTTTCAATGCGAAAATAACGTCAGAGGTTCAATCTAATTTGTGAAACTTCAGAAATTCTGCACAGCATAGAGTTATGCATTGTAAATATATAGTTCGATTACATAAAATACAGATATACTAGCCTTTATATGTAGTAGACCATTCAAATTGTGGCTGAACCTCAAAAAAATTACTAGTAAAGGTCTTTAGCTTACATATTTGTATGAATAACCACTCTTTGAGTTAAACAAGGCTTCCATAAATAGACCTTGCGGAAAGAGGTGCACGGGGACACTTTTATAATCCAACTTAATATTAAAATTTCTAAATAAATTTCTGACGTTTCCTGAAAAGTATGTCTATTATTCCTGATAATTACTGACAAAAAGCCTTTATTTATTTAGAAATAAAAAAAATTTTTACATTAAGATCCCCACAGAGCCCACCCCAAGCGAACATTACATTTTCTAGGTGTTTTAAATTGTTCTAATTATTTACCCATATCTTAATAAAAAGACTAGCACCAGAAATTGATTGGTCCTGTTATTGTTATCATTTTTTATTTCTCATTCAAATATGACTACGTATCCTTTTCAAAGGCAAAATTTCATAGAAACTAGGTACAAGATAAATATAATATGAAACAAAGGAATAGCAGTTGGTCGAATGCTGGGGTAAGTGTCTTTCATAACCAATACAGAGCAAGTTATTGAACGCATCAAATAATATTTCATGTCGAGAACTAGGCTAAGGGAGCTTCATCATCATCACAATCTAGCTGTTGGTGAGTTGTTGAACTGGAGGCTTTTGTAGTTACCAGACAAGTTTGAACAGTGAATGACATGTTTCCTGCAATTGAATCTTGCTGTAGTACACCCTGAAGTACAGTTGCCCTTAAATATAGCCAAATAATGT
>CABFPE010000194.1:853977-872636 GCA_900660155.1 Hofstenia miamia | reverse complement strand
TATATATATATATATATGTATATATACCGTGCGTTTTTAAAGTTCCGGTGAAATTTAATCAACAAAAAAATATACATTATTAACAGTTATGAGTTAGCATTAATTGTTCAAATAATGTTTTTGAGGTGACTACCTTCATTTTCAATACAGGTTTCCAGTTTTTAAAGCACAGAATCACAAGCATTTTGAAACATTTCTTCTGTCATTGATTCGTATACTTCAATAATTTTCTCCTTCAGTTGTTGCAAATTTTGAGGTCTAGGCTCTGCATAAACCTTGTTTTTCATCCAGCCTCACACAAAGAAATCCAAGGGAGATAAGTCGGGACTTCTAGGAGGCCAGCTAAACTCAGTTCGATCACTAATAAGACCACCAGGAAAAAGGGTTGTCAATGCTTCAAGCGATGTATTGGCCGTATGTGGTCTAGCGCCATCTTGCTGCAGGATTGATATGCGCCACTTCCTTTTAGATTTTAAACAAGTTATGATTGTCGCTCCAAAACGTCTATATAAATATCTTTGGTAAGAGTGCCTTCTAGCAAGGCTATTATTGGTAGTCTAACAGACTTTGAAAAGCCTACCCACACCATAACCTTACTTGAAAAATGTGATACCTGAGTGATGGGTGGTTTTTCAGTACTCCAAAATCTTGTGTTTTGTCTGTTAACCACACCATTTAGACTAAAGTAGGCTTCATCTGAAAAAATAACTCTTCCTAAGAAGAATGGGTCGTCTTCAACTTCTTTAAGAAATCTTTTCGCAAAAGTGACGCGCCTTAAACAATCATCATCACTAAGCTGCTGCACCAATTGAATCTTAAATGGTTTAAGTTTTAACTCTCGCTTCATAATTTTCCATGTAGTCGATTTTGATCGGCCAACACTTGCAGCGACAATCGAGGTGGTGGGAAGCTGACCCATGTTTTTCAGTTGTTGAATTGCCTCCTCGACTGCCACAATATCATCATTGCTTATAGAATCGCCTCTTCCACTTCTAGGTAGATCTGACACTGTGCCATACTCGTCAAATTTATTGACAAGTCGTCGAACTGAGGTATCACTCAGGAGATCTTCTTTGCATTTAATACCATGTTTAGTACAGTACTGTTTAATGGCTGCAGTTATTGATTTTTGGCTGGCATAATATATCATCAACATATCGATTTCCTGGCTCGTATCCATGGTAAACAAAATCCAACCATATATACTACCGATTGACCTAATGATTCTTAAAATATCTATAAAATAATTTTGAACCTACTATGGAACTTGGAAAATTGGGTAAATATAATTTTCTATGAAAACATCAAGGTTGCCTTTTATCGAGTATTTTCCAATCAATTTTTACCTATCCAACAATGGAATTGCATAAAATGATGTTTTGGAATGTAACTTGGAGGGTTTTGTTCACCATTTAGTAAAATAATTTGACTTGAAAATATATTTGCCGTGAAGCTACAGAGTTTTGAAGCCAGGGATGGACTTTCCGCTTTCCTTGTACAAAAAGTGGTTGTGAGTTTACTTTCATTATTCATTTCAAACTATTTTCCCACAAGAATAATAAATGTGTGGTTAGCCTTTATTTTTAATCCATAGATATTCATAAAAGATATTTTCTGATCCATATCCAGTGGATATCCATTGATCGGATCGATCCATATCTCGATCCAGATCCATGACAACTCTTGAAAATTATACATATGGGATTCTATAAGTCAATAAGCCTATTTGGAAGTAATGAAGAATTGCTTTATACCCAATTCTAAATATTAGTTATTCTCGTAAGAAGTCTTGGTAAAGCATGGTCGGTTCAGTAGTCCTTGGAGTTAATTAGAATTGTATTTAAAATATTATTTTCTGTGAAATTGTGTTTGAATTTTTGTTACTGTAATGAAGTACGTGTCATTTTAAACTTGTTCGGATTGTAATTGGTTGTATTTATAAATTTTATAATTTAATTTTTTAGGTTGGTTTATTGGATAATCCATCTTTGATGAATCGCGTCGACGTATTTTATTGTTAAGATCAAAGTTACATTATAAATTAGTGCCCTTGGCATTTTTCGGACACTCCTTGGTGGAATAAATCTTCACCATGCCTCCATTTCTGCAGTCTGACTGATGTTGGAGGGAATAAGTAATCGTGTTTGGAAAGTTAGTAGTTTTAGCTGCCGCCTGAATTGCTGTTCCGTTCTCTACATCCATTTGTCTTTGAGTCGAGCAGCTGGTAGAAAATATTAGCGAGCGTTTTTACTGTGACGTCGCCGGAGTAAATATGCGTTGAAGGGACAGCGAAGTATAGCTATATTTCTATTATAAAAAATCTCGTATTTCAGGATTACATGGTCAACACCGGAGCGAAATCAGGTAGGTTTTCACAATTTTCATCACCACTTTCGCATTAATTTAAAAATTCAAAATTTAAATCTTTTCAAATATGCTATATTTGGTATTGATTCATCAGGGTTGCATTATTATTTTAACATTCCCAAAATATAAGATATTTTACCATTTCCTACTAACTTCAAAACTTCATATTTTTGTAGGTTTTTCTAAAAGTCTTGAATAAAATAAAAATTAATAATTATGAAAAATGTTCGTTATGCAATTTATTGTGAAGGATCAAAATTAAGTGCGTGTTTCTATTGAAATGGATTTTTGCTGTGAGGTGAAGTTGGTATAACACTTCATCATAAGTATATATGCTTTTCTGTATTAATTCATTTCTGATTTTAATCATTAAAATTGGTGAAGGGATGTTGGACTGTGTAAAACTTACCAGACGTTTTATAACAAATACCTAAATCATCGTATTTTGACAAAGTACAAATATGTATAGGTATAGAGACAATTAACTTTTGAATAGAGCAAATTCGCCGCCTTGTATTTGCTTCTGTATTACACTTTTGGTGCAATTTGTCTTAAACATTTTTGCTGATGGAGGTATCATTCCAGTTTGAATCATTTTTGAATAGCAAAAATATTAAGTGCATTTTAATATTTCATTATCTGGAAATGCTTAATTCCTTTATTTGCAATACAACACGACAAACATTATAAAACTAGGAAAACTTTCAAAATGATTGTCTGACTGTCATAAGTTCTGAAAATATAATTTACTTTGTTTTTGAAAATTGAAATGTATTTAAAATTTTAGTTCTTCATATATAATTTTTTGATGTTGAATTGTGCATTTTTCAAATGTGATTCATACTATCTCATACATATGTATTGTAGTTTGCAAACTTACATTTTTGTAGTTAAGATGAGTTTGTAAATAAGTGCAACTTTGAATGCATTAACTGCACTTAGATTACCTCCACGCTATGCGTTTTTGTTATTGCATACTTCTCAAAATATTTGTTCAAATTTGGGATGAACAGATGATATGACACATATCCACAGGCGATGGGAAATCTTTCTTATATAAATACACTTTAACAATATTAATTAGCATGCAGTATTTTCTGACAGAGGGGGACATCATCGTCATTACCCAATGCGAAAATTTTTGAAAATATTGCGAGAAAATAGACCTTAAAAATGCATTTCACGATCCTAGATTTTAAATTTTTCAATTTTTTTACGAAAAATTTTTTTATTTATCCAGTCAAAATCAAATTTGGAAACCTGACGGGGAGACATTCCACCATGTCCCCCCTGCGTACGCTACTGATTAGCATAGATCTCTTCATGAGACTTCCTTGGTTCACGACTATTTAACCATCTGGAATCTTCCAGTTTACGTATACTTCTGGAATTTTCCGCTGTAGAACTTATCTATTAGGATAGTTAGTAATAGAATTATGATTATAATGGATAAAGATGAATATTGTAAAAAGAAAATTTATGAGAGATATCTGCAACGACAGAATTTCTATTTATAATTTATCTCCTAAAAACACTTTATTAAGATTGTATTCATGTGCAACAATACTATTTTTAAGTCTAATAAAATATGGTAATGTGTTTTTTCAGTGTTTCTGAACGATCTCCATAGTGATTTGTTGGTCATTGGCCATTTACATGGATTTCAGTTTTGCGTAGCAGAATTATTGTCGAATATGGTAATTTAATCTAGACTGTGATGCAAATGATCAATTTCTGTCAACGGTTGATTGATTCGACATGCTTCTGTAAATCTAATTTACATTCATTTACACTATTTTTAAATTATTTTATCAACTTGATCCTCCTTATTTACAAATCTGTTAAACAAACATTTTCTAAGTAGATTACCACAATATATCCGTACAATAACATCTTGATCTACAAAATGTCTACAATATGCATGTACATTGTACACTTCGTTTTAACAAGGATTTTATGTATAATAACTATAATAAATTGTCATTCCCATTAAAACGATTTTAAATTTTCATTAATGGAGTCTAAATAGAGTATTTTGTGTCAATTCATTTTCATTTTATATGAAAATAAAAATGTTAATTTATATGGAGGTTTCAGATCACCAAATTGCGCCCTCAGTCGGTTCATGGGTCAGTGGATAACTTATAGGTGACACATGATCAAATTTTGCAAACTGTATTTGGTAAACTATTAACACTGAAATTTTTTCGTTTTTCATTACCGCACTTTTGCGCAATCCTAAGAGGTTAATAGTATGGATCCGTATTTCTCTAGATTCCTGACATAGTAAATACCTAAAAGAAATTTATTTAGTTAAGCCAATCACTGCTTTTGTTTCCCCTGTTATTTTACATCTTTATTAAAATATCGGGTGAAGGTTAACTGAGATGAGAGGTCGCAGTTCAACAGCTTGCGACCCGTTTCTTGGATAATATTTACACTTGTAGTTTTTTTGTAATCTGAAATCTTTACATTGACACCATGTGGAGGGAGTTGACACGAAAAATTTTATGAATGATTATTTAAATAGTGACACATTCAAAAATCGAAATCGTCATTTAGATTTTGTATTAACAACAAGAGGCGAACCGCGTTCGTCTAGACTGGTCATTACATGCTCCCTGTGGTTATTTTATATAGGTTATATAGGTCTTTGTTAGCACCGAGTTCTTCTGCACAGCCATGGCTATGATAATGGGAAATGTGGGATATTCATTGATAGGAATCAGTCATAAAGCTTTCGGTGTTATTGCAAACTACTTTGTACTTAGAGAAATTATTGGAAATTATATTGGAAATTATATCTAAACGGATGCACTAATGTTTAATGGGCCTCAGGGGATTACATGGCAGCTTTTTAATCGACATTTGCTAATGGATGCTTTAAACTTTCGCATGCAATTAATGTCCATCTTATAATCGCAAAACCCATTCCAATGCCAAATTCCATTTCAAATTATTCATTTTGCAAGTTAGCAAAGTTAAAGTAAATCAATAAACTTTCCTAACTTAATTATAAAACGATAAATTTAGTCACAAATGCGTATTAAATGAAAGGTATTATAACAAGTGGGTTTTTAAATTTTCATTTTGCTAAAGTTAAATGTGGATTTCACAGTTCGGTGTATTTTTTACTTTTAATAATGAGTATTTATAGTTGTTGTAATGCATAAAATTTCTTACAATCTCTTTCAAATCATATATTTCACTAATAGGTGAGAAGTTTATTTTTCACTTACTTGCCCCCTTTGGTGGATCAGGCATAATTTTCAATAAATGAATATTTTTAACCAATCAATTAGTTGAAGACCATTCTCGACTTCATACTTAAGTGTCTAGAGATTTTGGAGTTTTGAAGAAAATTTCAACACTTACTACTGTTTACTCATAATTGCAAATATGTGCAAGACTAAATTTTTTACTATAGTTGCATAGTTTTTTTAAACCAAATTATGTTGAATACCGGCTGAAAAGTTCCTGAGATCTTAACTATTATGTATGCCAAAGGTGACAACGGGTCACGAGTCATTCGGATTGCGGGTCATTCTCAATCCTAAAAGGTTAATAGTATTTCTTTAGATTTCTTACGTAGCAAACAACTAAAAGCAATTTATTTAGTTAAGCCAATCACTGCTTTTGTTTTCGTTCTGTTATTTTACATCATTATTAAAATACTGGGTGACGGGTCACTGAAATGACAGGTCGCAGATAAACAGGTTGCGACCCGTTGACAGTCCTGAAATGCTTACAAGTATCGTAATAAATTTGTTTATTTTTGACGAATGTAAAACTATTCGACCTTATGCAAAAAGTAATAGTTTCTTTTAAATTTTTGTGGTGACGTTTTTATAGAGTAATTGATAGTAACATTTAAACAGTCTACAATATTAAGTGCTCATTAATATTCAATCGGTGCACTTTCTCAATTGACAGTTCTCGCTAATCATTATGCAGTGAATTAGATTTAATACTTTATTGAACTAGAAGCAGTTTAAAACACAAAGGATTTTTATTTTAATAAACTTATTTAGTTGCGATAAATAGATTTGATCATTGCAAATGAAATGCCTTATCTATCTTAGTTAATGGTAGTTACTTTGAATCTAAGGGAACAGAGTCCTCCTATATATTTATAGTGATTTTGTGTGAATTTGGGTGAATATTGACGAAGAATGTCTATAAATTGCAATTGCGGTTAACAGGGTTCTTGAATCGATTTTTTGAATCTAAGTATAATACGATGACTCATCGGATTCTTATTTATAATCAGGCTGAAAATTTAATATTCCTGTAGATCGTATTTCTTCTCCGAACTTATATCTGGAAAGAGAAATATGATTGTTTCATTTTTTAAGAAATTGCAAAATCAATATCATAAGTAATTGGAAGGTTATTACATTGTAAGGGATCTTGTTAAATTAGTTTTGTTTTAATATTGAAGACAGTCTTTTGGTATGATCATCTATTTCAAAATCTGCATGAATATGTTGAAATTAAGGAAAGACTTTGAGCTTCAATTGTTAAACAAAACATACATAGTGATGTCATGTCATCATTTTCCAATTTTTTTTGGTTTTTTCAACAGGGGCAAGCATTGTAATAAATGACTAACATTCTAGTAGTGTTGGGAAGCACAAGCTTTGTAATAAGATCGCATCAATGTGTAGAAATGTAAAAGAACAACTAAAGAGTAAAGTCACACTTTTTTATTCATAGTACTTTCTATTGATAATTTTCTTTATTGGATTGTAGAGTATTGTTTGCATTAACTATGTAAAACTTATCATATGATTTAGATGTGTAAAAGACAATCTGCATCAGATGAGATTTTAAATATGAACAGTAGATATTTTGCATGATATTTTTCCTAGAATGGAATTACATCTATCCTTAATAAATTCAGCATTCTATCATGTTATTACCACATTCCAGTACTTTTTAATTGAATTTTTAAAATGATAAATTCACATTATTAGTGAAAATTTATGAATTATGAGTTGTAAAAATACAAAAGGATACGTCACGTGCACTTTAGCCAATTACACTTAACAACTCAATTGTTGGTATTCTTTTAAAATCAACTTTGGGTAGATTAGTTACTGCTTTTTCAGATATCCGTCAATGATAACTATTATCTTATTTCAACCCAAACGTTTACCTAAAATCACTTCGTAAATATATATAAATACTTTCTGATATCAACGCTTGTAAAACATATGGTACTATTCAACCTGCTTTTAAAAAAACTGCGCTGTAATCCCTTTTCGGTTTTATTATAATAATAGTGTATATTTATGAATAGTTTATTTATTTAAATGCAAATTTTTTAAATATTTGTTTTAAATTATTAATGTATATATATATATATATATATATATAATTATGTATATAATTATATGTATTAATGTTTAAGTGATTTGTAACAGTTCGTTTGAACTCATTGTTGATTTTGTAAGTACATCGGAATGTGATGTCCATCCATTTTCTATGAAAATATTAATATATTTTACGAATATAGATATATTATTTATATTTAATAGATTTAGACGTTTGCATTGTATTTGATTTAATATATTTTATTGTAATGTGTTTTAGATAAATTAGATAAATTTAAAAATGACATTATTTTTTATCAAGGTGTATTATAGAGTTATATTTCGGCGAATTGGTAATAGATACTGAAATTCGCGTTCCTCATATTTTGTTGCAATATTTCATTGATGATAGGTGTTTCAGAAAGGCAAACCGTTTTTTTTTCATTAGCGAAGTTTTGCTTGATGGCTTTAAGACAATGGTTAACAAATGATCTTCGGTTATGCTTCTTAGTTTAGAAACTCCTCGTGCTCTCCATGCTGTAAAATATAATTTTATGTTGCAAAATTTCCTATAACTTCATTAAATAAGTAAACGTATTATAAATGAGAACATAACACCATGTAATAGTAATAATTTCTGCATTAATTGATAGTTCTGTGAATGTAACGTTTTGCTACAATCAGTTGAAATTCAAGTATTCACCTCTAATTGTATAATTAATTAATATAAATACCCGCTAATGTAATTATGTTTATGTGTAACATTATAGAATCAATTGATTTGAATTGTCTCTTTTATCATTAACGTCTTTGGTCTTCGATAAGATTGCAGTAATCTCATGATCTTATCCGATACAACTTGATTTCGTGCCCTATAAATTTTGAGTGTGGAGTCAAGCTTTTAATCAATTTCATGTTGTTATTAAGACACGAGTTTGAAATCCAATCTCATTTCAAATCAGATTATGTACATGTGTGTATTATAAATTAGAAGAGTTCTCTTTATGGAGATTGAGAATGACATATTTCATACCAAACCAAGGACATGTTCATGGTGTAGTCCTTCATGCATAAATAATCTCCTCTTTATTTTTATTTAGGTTCTTTCATCCTCTCAGTGATGACAGAATCTATGTTTGCAATTAAAAATATCTACCGTTGAATTAAATTATTCAACTAGCCTCACAATTTAACTTGTTTTTTGGAATTCCAATGCACATTCTGGAACTTGCTATTGCTTTCACTCGTGATCGTAAGCTTCTTCATGGTGTAGTCCTTCATGCATAAATAATCTCCTCTTTATTTTTATTTAGGTTCTTTCATCCTCTCAGTGATGACAGAATCTATGTTTGCAATTAAAAATATCTACCGTTGAATTAAATTATTCAACTAGCCTCACAATTTAACTTGTTTTTTGGAATTCCAATGCACATTCTGGAACTTGCTATTGCTTTCACTCGTGATCGTAAGCTTCTAATATTAGCTTTAGAGAAAATACTTCGCTTTCATGCAGTAGAAGAGTGTAACCATCTTTGCATAGCTTATTATTTTGCAACTGATTTTTCTTTCCATGATTCTTCTTCTACGATTTCATATCCTATAGGTAAGTAAACAGCTAGAATGGGTATTATAAAGATCTGCGTCACCCCACAGTTCCATGGGATTGGGACGATAAATGAAGCAACTAGTACCATGGATTTAAGAATATTTTTGCTAATATTGGCCGAAATACACGTTTTATCGAGAGGCCTCTTGGAAGGAGCACATTTTCTGAGGTGAGGCCATGGCCCACTGTATGATATAATATTATACAGTGGGTCATGGGCAAGCCTATTAACAAATCTAATGGAACTAAACGTCACTGAACCAATAAAATTCAAGCCTCGTAAAAGTTATGTTCTTGTATGGGTCCGATTTCTTAACCTAGACACTGCTTGGCAAGCAACTAACAGTTGCAACGAAGATGTTTATTAAAATGTTTTTATCTTAATATCACAATTAATGACCAGATCAAAATATTATTCAGTTATCTTATGAAATAAATTATCTGTTTTCTTCTTATCACAGAGTTCTATTTCATCTGTCTTCTAATTCTATACTGAATAGTGTTTCGGAATGAACGATTTTCAGGCGGGACAGACGACC
This sequence comes from Hofstenia miamia, assembly GCA_900660155.1. Classification (NCBI taxonomy): domain Eukaryota; kingdom Metazoa; phylum Xenacoelomorpha; order Acoela; family Hofsteniidae; genus Hofstenia; species Hofstenia miamia. The sequence continues at coordinate 862,809 of CABFPE010000194.1, read as the reverse complement.
TGTCGTGCATGACACAACACCACTATGTCATAAATTATTTAATTCAAAATATAAGTTTTTTTATTTTTTTCAATGCCTTCTACAAGCTTGGATTTTGTTATTAACAATGATGTCGCGTACCCCATGCTTCTGATTTGTCTCTTGGGTTGGTTGATCCTTTTCTAAATGCGTTCTCTCGTCAACCATCTCTAATGATGCATTTATTTAAAATGCGGATACAGCTATTTTTCTAGGGCATGGACACAACAAGAGAAGCTACGATTATATCTAATAATTGGGCTCTTATCCAAATATCTAGTTTTGCTTAGACGTTTTGATCTACTTTGTGATAGGTACCGCCTTAACCTCGTTAGCAAAGGAAAATCATTTTCCATTTTTTGCCTAGTCGGTCTCATTCTTTAACAAGCGTTCGGATGCAATTTATACCATTTTATTAGCAAAGAAAGATGGTAAAGATACTTTAGCACTATATATATATATATATATATATATATATAATCTTATCAAATTATTTGGTTGTCAAAGTACACTTATCTTAGTATGTTTGATCCCCCAGCTATCCTCACATAACAAATTTAAACAGATTAAAACAAGAAGGTAGTGTTTTTTACTAATGTGGACAAATCAACCACAAAAGCACTATTTTGGTAGCAATGCCTCAAGTGTACTTTGAAGCCCTTTGAAGCTCATCCCGTTGATCAAAGTACCCGCTATTTTAATATTCATTGTTATATTTGTTCTGCCTTCAAGTAAGAATTTTTGGACTTAAAGCTGTGACGACATTTACATATTCATGTTTTGTATGTAATGTTTGTATTGTTTGATATTTTGCGCATAACTACTAGGTTTTTTCCTTTTTTAACATTAACATCTGGAAACAGCCAGTTGATCAGTTGATATCTATTCTTCCGTTTTATATTGACATTAAAAGGCATTGAAAGCGTAAGCCAATTTACTTTGTGCATTTTAGATTGCATACCTAATTAAATTTTCAATTAATTACAATGTGTAAAGCATCCGTAGGATAGCTTTCAGGTTATTTAATGTCAGCTTTTATAAATTAAACTTGAAAGTTAGGAGCTTTTCTATTGAAGTAAAATTCCCACTTTTAATTTATCATTGTTGTTTGGAGCTATTTACGTCATGTTTTCCAAAGCATAGACTAGCTTATTCATCATAACATCAAAAGTACTCGATAAATGAATTCACGTTTTCCTCTTTAGATGGGCTGACCACATGTATAGATTATGGCTTCTACATTTTTAAATGCTTTTATCAGTTCTGGACTAAATACCTGTAATTTTTGTTATCGTCTGATCAAGAAAACCTTTCAATGATGAGAAAACCCAAAAAGACGAACTGTTTTGACAAAAAAATTTCTATTTTAAATCATATTGAATTAACTTAAGTTTTATTGGGTTGTTTAAACCTGCGATGGTTATTTGTAGTTATTTTTCTAAGTCTTTTTGTCTAAAATTTTCATGAAAATTCTAATTGATTAGTGAAAAAATAAACACTCTTTGTTATCGTATTTTAAGAATTTGCAAAGTGCAAAGCTGCATTTTCAACTGCTGAATTAACCTTTCAATTTTTCAGTATCTGCAATGCTTAGAAAGATATTTTACTAGATTTTTGGCATGATTTTTTCTCTATTCTAGCTTTAGAAAATCAATGCTATGGTTTTTCTAATTTATTTTCTCGTAAATCTACTCGTGTTTTCATTCGTTTATAACACTGTAAAACGATTTCGGTAACTATTAACAACTTTCACTTTCTTAATACAATGACCTTTGATTTAAAACGAAGAAATTAACCTCTGTCTGCTGTATTGTTTTTTTCCAATTAGAATAAAAGGAAATCTTTTAAATTGTCTGGAAAAAGTGTACATTAATTGACATAATGCTATTTTCCCGTTAAGTTAGTTATTTTATCAATAAATCCCAACTGTCGAATCAAACACTAAATCATTTTATATTCATATTTTAATTTTATTCGAAAATCCTAAGTTATGCTTCTATTTCCCGTTTACACTTAATTTCCTAAACTTTAAAACGCTTGAAAATTGGGAATTACTTTTCCATTGTTTTGGATGGAATTTGCAGCAGAATATTTGTTATATTTTGTGTGACTCGTGGACTAAATCCTTATAATTTATTACCACAAAACGACATTTATTCATTTCACGCATTCTTGCATACACCCGAACGAAATGCAAACTTATTCATCTCCTTTTATATCTATTGTTTACTTATAATTTGGACGGGCTGTTAAAAAAAGTATTTCTTTTAAAGACCCCTCTGCACATTTACATGTTTCAATTTTAATTACTAATTTTTGTTTATCAATTTTAAAGTTTATTAAATGCATTTTTTACTGGGTTGTTGTTTTGAGAGGATTCTGGTTTCATTTCGCTTGCTTTCATTCATTGATGACCTTATAAATAAATCAAATATATGATAATGTATATGATCATATAAATATAAATACATATAAACCTGGATCATATCATACATATGAAAAATGTAAAAGATGAGATACAATATGTATTACAGCAATAGGGAATTGATGCTGTGTTGTTTGGCTGGTGGCGGTGTCTTAATGTTTCGAAAACATTTTGCATCAATATGTACTAGTACAGTCTAGTACATACTTATTAGAACCTATTACTGAAAATATATCGAAATACTATAGAAAATCATATAAATTGATTTAAAACGTGCAAACCATATATATGATTAATATAAACGAAATTATAGATATTATAAATATAAATATGCACACTAATTTATATGGCCATCACTGCTTTTATAAACTGTATAAGAGAATTTCTCATTTTATTGTGCAGACGACACACATCGCGTATCGTAATAATGTCAGAAACAGATTTGAAAATAATTGAATTCTAGACGCTGCTGAAGCTTTTCTTTTCTTTTCATATTACTTTAGCATCCTTCAATGCGATTTATGAGGCACCAAACAGGTATCCAACATGATTAATCGTCAACGCGTTTAATCGAGATTAATCGGATGGATTAATCTATCGTGCTGGTCAAGTAGATTAGATTAATCGTAAACAGCGTGCTCGATTAATCTAGATTATTCTAATTAAGTTGATGCTTATTCATTCAGTTACGTGTTGTCATTTTCGATTTGATCTTATCTATGGCCACTATTCTTGTCTCATATGATTTACAAAACAAAACCTTATCACCGGACATAGAAGATGAGCGTGATGATTAGGCATCTAACACACTTAGGAAGGAAGCGTCGGATGTCGCCTAATTCTATATATATAAGTATCCTCGATTTTATCACGCCAGGTTGAGAGCGACTGTTGAGCAAAGCTGGTTATGCTCTATGTGATTACCAAAATCGTTTATTAACCCTCAACTTAGAAATTCAAATATTTCTTTACCCTAACAAGCACATGTGGAGTAAAATGACTTCAGGAAATAATCTCAAAAAAAGTAATTTTCTATTTTGAATATCTTTCAATTGATATATTGTATTTTGAATATTTTTTAATCAGAAGTAGATTAATCGACGATTAATCGCGATTATTAATCTCCTGGCAACAGCGATTACGATTAATCTATCGCCAAAATATTTTTCCTTCTGATTAATCGCGATTAAAATCTAACTATCCCTGGCACCATCTAATGAATTTAGAGATTTTCGCCACTAACAATGTAATGTCTAACTCAGTGGTCGGAACCAATTAATTGGAGGCCAATTAATTGCAATTAATTGAGGCAATTAATTGATTGCGGGTCTTGAGCAATTTCAAATAATTAATTTTTTAAATCCAATTAATTGCAATTAATTGGGGTTTTATATATATATATATATACTGACTCATTGTTTGTTTTTCAGATTAAGGGTAGCTAAGGCCGTCTTCACAACAACACGGTGAGCACGCTACAGAGATAATTGGTATCGATAATCTTTGAAAACGCTTGTCTTCATAACAAAAATTGCAACCAGTGTTAAATGAAGTCCATAACAACTTGGAGCTTTCTGATTGGCTAACGCATTGTTTCATAATTGACTAATTCATTTATTAAAGCTTCAATAGCTTCATCACTCCAACTGAGGAACATAATCAACACGTGTAAGCGACTTCAAAACAAAAAATTGTTGTAGCGTGTTACCCGGGGAGCGCGTGATGATTGGAGGGTTCGATGAACCAATTAGCTGTCACGGTGCTGTTATGAAGTCACCTAAGGGACGTTACAAATATCGCCCCGCATCACGCGCTCACCGTGTTGTTGTGAAGAGGGCCTAAATCAACGGTAGATTTTGTCCTACAGTACAGCATTATTTTGACACAAACAGTAGTAGTAATGTCCTCGTCAGCTGTATTGAAACGTTTTACAAAATCCAAAGATAGCAAATGGAGATGTTCCTGTGGTGCTACCATTATTCAAAAACAAGGAAATGGGTGGACTAGTTTAACAAATCATTTGAAGAACAAACATCTCCAGTGGTTAACAGAAGGTAAGTTGAGTTCTTGAAAATTACTTAACCATTAACCTCAACTATAGTGCGAAGGGGACATTTTTCACCTTATAGTTATTTTTTTAATAAAAAATATATTGGCTATTCAGCATTAATTGCAAAAACCCATATACCCAGCATACCATATGAGGCCTCAAAAAAATTACCCACATTTTTTTGATAGATCTGTTAATAAGGACCCCATATGAGATTATGTAAAAAAATTGGGCCCGAACTCATACTTTTTCAAAACCCATATATCCAGCGCCAGAACTTCTACTGGGCGCCAGTATATATTTACTGAAAAATATCCAGCACCTATATATATATATTCCGAATTTAAAAACGTGTGGAAATATAGCCTTGGGTCGACCCGGTCCATCTCTGGTTGATTGATCATCTAATAAATGCTCTTAACTTCTAAAATTTAGGTGAATCTCAACATAAGATAAACTTTCCCACTACAGTCGAATTTATGTGTATCATCAACTGCTGATGATAACCTGCACGGATGGATCATTAGTGTGTGCTCTGAAATGAAACCCTTTTCTTTTGTAGACGATGAGTTCACCAGAAAATATTCAAGCCTGAAACCAATTACATCCAAAATTCTAAAGAAATATATGCAAAACTTAGTAGAAGTTGAGATAAAGATTTCTGCCAAATTACCTGATCGCTTCTGTTTGTTATTTGACGGATGGGCTAAAGCCATTACACACTTTGTAGCGTTATTTGCAACGTATCCAGATGTTAATGAACTTGGATATTCCAAAATTTAACTTGCATATTTTCCTTTTCAGGTCGAGACTGAATTCTCCGCTGCTCAACATTGGGACTTTTTTTCATGGGTTATCACTGATGTTTATAAACTAAAAACTGATAATGATAATATAATAGCACTAATTGGTCATAATGCAGAAGTCAATAAAACAATCGGTAACCAGGCAAATATTCCTTTTGTAGCTGCGCTTTGCATAGATTTAGTTTAGCAGTGAATTTGACTCTTGCTGATCATATGTAGATAATTGATAAAGTAAATCAACTCATGCTCAAGTTTCGTCAACTAAAACTTGCTGGTGCACTTCGGCGGTACACTGAATTAAAAACCAGTGATAATGAACAAGACGCGCTGGAGCAACAAGTTTGCTATGGTTGAACGTTACTTTTCATTAAAACCATTTTTCCCCCACTTTGAAAATTACAATGAGCTGACGGATGTCTTTCTCTCAGCAAGAGAAAGCCAGACACTAATGGAAATTTTCGAGAAGACGCAGAAGTTTCAGTCAGTCACAAAGATGCTTCAAAGAGACGACCTCTCTCTTGCGGATGTTCGTACTCTGTTTGATGGCATCACAGCCCTGTACCCAGTGATGGGCAAATATTTGTTGCCAACTGCAAGCATTATTCACTCGCCAAATTTTGAAAATGGAGTAGTGAAACTGCAGTTACTTGATAGTAATAGCCTGACTCCAGTGGAGAAGGAAGCCTCAGATAAACTCAGAATTGTGAACACAGGAGAAGACTTCGCAACAAACCTGTTGAAAAAGCGAAAGACTGTCACCAAATTCTGACTATGTGGATTCCAGATTCATATGTCCTTCATCAAACTTGGCTGAGCGCTTTTTCAGCTCAGCGGGTTTTTGTTTCACTGACTTAAGACAGAGAATTCTACCAATGAATTTGGAGAATGAGCTTTTTTAAAGTTATTTCCTTTCTGTGAGATAAATTCACTGTGCAGGAGATGCTGATCATGAAACTTTAGTTTATATTTGCTTAGTCATGTCGTGTTTTTTGTTGAATTTTTATTTAGTACAATTTTGGTTTTTTAAAAAGAGTTCATGTGTTTGTCTAAAAACGTTTGTTCAGTGAAGTATAATATACTTCATTTTACATAATCACTTAGAATGAAACCAATTAATTGCAATTAATTGATTGGCGAAGCGGCCCATTGCAATTAATTAATTGGATAGCCTGCTAATTGATTGGATGCACTCCAATTCAATTTTTCCGATCCTTGGTCTGCTACCAACACTCGTTCCTTGCAGCCTTAAAATTATAAGATTCGCACACAGACTGGGGTGTACGTGATAATATACAATATTTTTTATTTATTTGTTTTAAAATGATTTATTAAAGAATAAAATTGCACAAGAAAGCTTAATTACAAATGATATCATAATGTGTGTGCAGGGATGGATATGGACTTAAATATTTGATTTTTAGGGTGAACTTGGGTGGTCCACTTGGCTGTCTGTGCGTTAAGGGTCTTGTATTTGATGACACTTGCACTCGTTTTTGACCTCTGATCTAGTGATTTCTTAACCGTTAGTTTATCCCCTCAGAAATACTCATATGCTTAAACATGCTAGATTATACCTCAAGGATAGATGAACGGTTAAATATATTTTTATAGTTTTACAGTCTTTTTCTAAGTAGCTTATTAATTACTTAAGAATGACATCTTTTGATTTAAATTGATTGATTAACCTTTATGTAATTGAAACCATGTGGGTAGTATTTATTTGGAAAGTCCAATGTTTATGTTTATTTATTTCAAATACATAAACATATAATTAATTTTAATATACAGTCATGACGGAAAGTTTTCCATCATATGATTGCTTGGATGTGTTCTATTGCGCATAATACATATGTGAAAGTTCTGAAAAACGAATTTTCTTTTTTAAAGCTTCTGCATAAATTATCCAAAGCCCATAATGTGAAGGTGCATAGGACTTTGCACTAAGGTAAAACGAGGTTGATGCAAAACTTTTTGCCATGACTGTATATGTTTAATTCTTAAGTACATTCTCTTCCTGTTAAAAGATTTACACATTGTAATGTAAATCTTCTAAATATAGTTGTTACCATTTCTTTCTAAATAATAATTAAATCGAAGAATTCTTCTTCGAGACAGAAGAGGTGACCGATAATTTGAAATCCGATAAATCTTAAAAGACATGTTATCTGCGAATTCTAAACTAGATCACATAATTAAATACAATCAATCAATTTTTAATTTGATTAATGGATCCCACAAGGCGGATATCTGCGAGATATTCATCGTAGAAATGTCACATGGTCAATCGATTCACAATGAACAGAGATAGCTAGAAAAGCCCATGTGGAACAACAATACTATTATGCCAGTAGCTATGGCTGAAAAGTGCAGTATTTATTAGCTAAAATTTAACATTTTGTAACTTCAGAATTTGATATCACTAAAAACAAAATTTACTAGCAAAAGGTTTTTCTAGAAAAAAATTCTCCCATGAAAAGGTGGGAATAGAACAACGTAATGAACGGAAATGATTTTTTTATAAAATTCAAGTGTTTGTTAACAACTTTTGGCAATTTTGTTTTGACCTATTTTAATTCTGTTACAATTAAATTATAATCAATGTCATTTGAATTCGATTAGTGTTGCACGTTTTTATCATTGAATACTAAAGAAGAATAATTGAATATAAGTTTTTTGCATTATTTTTCTCAATATAAATGTTGGCAACTTTTTGCAACTTCATCCCTTAAATTTATAAATTTTTTTGATAATGTTAAAACTTTAATTTCCGATTTTAATTCGGACATTTCAAATTCAATTGAGTGATTTCAAAACAAGATATTGATTACAGCATCTATTCTGCCCACCTCTCACCAAAATATGATTTATTCTAAAGTTATTGTCGTCATCCACAATGAAAGTAAATGTTTCGATCCGCTATTTCGTTTCGTTAGGAAGTCTATCTAATGTGTTAAATTTTGCTAATCGTTTCGATAATATTTGCTCCAAACATTAGATGATGCATTTTTTATATATAGTGTTAGAAAATTAATGCTATAAATTAAGTAACCACAAAGTAGATAAATGTGCATTAATGATTACGTACTTGCAAAAGCGTAATGAAAGTAGAACTATAAATAACACATTAAGCGTTTAATGGGAAATAGATTGAGTGGTTAACGTTTCATGTTAAAATCATTAAACGGAGTTTGAAATATTAGAACTCAAATTGCAATTATAATAATTGAAAAAATTTAACATAACCAAATCAGGTTGCCAGCATTTATTTATGTTAGAAAACATGCCAAACAAATTGTAATCAACCGTCAAAATTTGATATTCTGTGATAATGCGGGATGTACAAAGCATACTTAACTGAAATTGTTTAAATAGTAACTGTGATAAAGTAAAAATAATGGAAAAAGTAAAATTCTCTATAATTTTTTTAACAAATTTTTTTAGATTGATTAGAACATAATTTTTTTTCCTATTTTTCACGTTTAATTTTTTTAGAAAAAGTCGAAAAAATTCTAATTATCTTTATATATATATAT
>CABFPE010000194.1:830217-853941 GCA_900660155.1 Hofstenia miamia | reverse complement strand
ATATGTATACATAATATTATGCATATTATGCATATTAAAAAATTTTATATTTATGCAATATAATTTTTATAATTTTTGGTAAAACCATTCCGCTAATTAATTTTCACAATGTAGTATTTCTAATGTGTATATTAAGCTTTTGAATTCCACTAGTTTACACATATAAATTTTATTATATTTATTAGATCTAGACATTTTTTCAATTAAACTAATTTAAATTCAGCATGTGTGCTTAATGCAGACTATTTGACAGTAATCTTTCTTAGTCGCTGCTGTTTTTTAAATTGGGATTGTGTAATTTAATTTGATAATAAAGAAAGAATTTGTATGATTTCAGACTATGGGTGTGTAAATATATTATTAGAGTGTAATCTATCCTCAACAATTTTGTTTTGTCAACTCCTTTATCATTTACTGTCTAGCATTTTAAACTTATGCCAGTCAACGTATGTTTTAGTTCATAACTATTGAATTTTTATTAAAATCGATGTCTTCCTAAGCCTTCACTAAGAGGTGTCAATCGAAATCTCAAACTATCTTTTAGCATTAAACCCTTGCTTCAGTAGCCCTTTCCCCGGCACGTTTGTGAAATATTCTAGCTTTTCAAAGTTCATTGCCATTTCAATTCGTGGTTGTGAGGTGTTATGTAATTGTTTAGGAATTTTTGCATTTCATTGCCTCCTAAAGTTTTAATATAGTCCGTAGTAATAAAAGAGCGGAATCATTTTTTATAATTCGATTTCTTAAAACCATTAAGTTTTCAAAATTTATGTGGTAGATATTTACATATATTTAGTTATTACTATTGAAAATTGATAAACTTAAGTGGAATTTTATTTTCAAATATGCATTAAATTTCATCTTGAAACTAAATTTTAGAAATTAACAGCAAACGCAAGCAAATTTTTTAAAATCAAATGTAATTGGTGTTTTAAGTGTAAAAATAGGTCAATGCTAAGTACTATAATCTCGTCTATTTAATGATTTTTTTCTCACCTTTATACCAATATTAAACCAACTATATATGTGTAGGATAAGTAGTATGAGTTACTTAGAAAATTCTAAAAATGCAATATTGCATTATTCGAAAGCAAAGACCTCATTTGAGTTATTTACAAATAGTTAAAAGTGAATCTTGAAATCTAACTATGAAGATATCACCATGTTCAACTATCTGCTTAAAATACCCTATTTGACTTTCATCATTAGTGCAGCTTTAATTTCTTGTGATTTATTCAAAGGTATTCATGTTTTGAATATGACATTACACGATTATTGTCTTTATGTACTATTACTTCATATACTTCCCACTCTACCAGTGTGCAGAAAGGGTTCTGCTAATCCACTTTTTCGTTTTGAATTCGAATCTGAATATTCATCAAAGCTATACATTTAATCTCTATCAGGTTATCCGATAATAGAATAATTGAAACGATAGGTGTCATTTACACGTTTCACACAGAGAGTTAACTCCTGATCTATTTTGCTATTAAGAATTTTAGTATCCCCAGCAGAATTTCCTAGGTTCACGGTGGCACTATAGCAAGATTAGAGCTTTCGAATCCAACTTATATTCGGATTCGGATTCGATTTCTACTAGTTTCATCAATATTTGTAAAAACCTGTGAATAACTAATTCGAACAAATCTGTGAGCATAGAGATACTCATGGATATTTTGTAACTTTTGTGCTCATGCATTTTGTGAGTATGTTGATATTGATATAGAGAAAACGGAAAGGTTGAGGCCATAAATTGCTTTAGGATGCTGAATGTACTAGCACTTTGCTACGAAAATGCTTTCCTCCATCTATGGGAAAGGTATGTAAAAAGTTGTTAACAGCAGATGAAGAAAATGGAAAAATTAGAAAATTTTTTCCAGTTAATATTTTATTATTAAATATATAAATTCTCTTAGAAAATACTTTTGTTGCATAAAATGTATAGACCTACAAATCTCTATCTAATATTTTACTGATCATATTCGCATTTTTCTTAATCTGAAGTTTGAATGTTTACAATGTAACAAACTAACGCAGACTGATTAGTTGCTTTTACAAAAACACAATTGTTGTTTGAAGCCGCTTTATGACTGTAAACATTTATTTGGTTCAATGTTTGCTTTTTATGAGAAAGGAATTAAAACTGTAATTGATTGCCTGACTTGCACTATGAAACCATGCAAAGCCAGAAAACGTATCATCATCACGATTAAAATATTACATTTCTCCACATACTTTGATATAAGAAAATTTCTATTTCATCTATATATTCAATGCAACCTATTTTCATTCGAAATCTAAATGCCAAACTATTAGTGCTGCGTTGTGTGAATTTTTGTTAAGTAATTCCTATATTTTTAACGAACGGTTACAACTTTTAAGAGTGATCAGTTTGGTCATTAATCAACCGAATTTAATAGACTACGATTTAAATGCTTCACAATTATAAATTACTCTCTGAAGCTTCGGTTTTTTCATTTTTTGACTTTTTTGACTCATGAGGATTCTGTGGAGATCCCCGCAGAAATTATGTGGGGAGACATGGACATGATTTATTTTATTTCTAAGACCGTAGTTGATGCCACACATAAGTCAACGTGGATTACTACTACTACTACTACTACTACTACTACTACTACTACTACTACTACTACTACTACTACTACTAGGCTTTATTAAACTGTAGATAAGTATATAATAATATAGAATAACATAAATATAAAAAGCATTTACAAAAATTAAATGATTTTTTGCAGTTACTGCATAAACATAAAAAGAATCGTTTACATCCATTACTTTCATGTGAATTTTCTAAAAATTCATAAAGAATATCGTACATTTTCTTTTTGCTAATTTTTGGATTTCCAAAGAAATCAAAATTTTATTTCTGAATTAAATAATTCCCAATGCAGCAAATTCTATTAAAGTACCAATGATCACTAGTATTTTTCTTCGTTTTCTTTATAACAAATAGTAGACTTTTAGTTTTTCGATTGTTTTTGAATTCAAATGAAACATAGTCTAAAATATTAATTAAATCATATTTTCCATGGATTATATCTATTTATTGATGGACATCCTTTAATTGAAGAAATAATGAAACTGGTAGGAGTTTATAGTAAATTAAAGCATTTTGTATGCCATATTACTAATCCATCTTAAACATTTTTTTTGAAATTTTTCAAGTTGTCTATATCTGTGGAGTTTGCATACCAAATAGGAGAGGCATAAAATAAACTTGGTATGATAATCGATTTAAATAATTTAAATTTAGTAGACGGCCCACATTCATATCTCTGGTTCAGTAAATTCGGCTATATAATTACATTACACTACAACTCCACCTATGTGATATTTAAACTAGTAGACCTTTCATTTGCTCAAATAAAGGCTATTTGTGGGAGAATTACTCATTAAGTAACGTATTGTCAAATAGCGTAATACATTTTTCTAAGATGAATCCCACGCAATAAACTAAAATAGAATCTCATCACTAGAAATGTCGAAAGTATTAAGAATATTGCTTTTGCCACAATATTTCACTCATTGTATATACTTTCATTGATCATATAATCATTTGGGAAAGTTTCCTATTGTTTGATTGGAATTTTTTTCAATACAGCAAATGCTAATATTGTGTATTCGGCACCATTATTACTGATTCAAATTGAAATGCATTCATTTCATTAATGAATTGTTGTTGTTTATCATTGGAAGTGCTTTATAAAATAATTTTTTAGCAAACCTCTAAGTATTATTCGTTCTTTTTTATTGAAATTTTACAACGCTGATTTCACATCCTTTTTTGTCAAATTTTAAAAATATCAAAGGTGGAAATTGGCAAAATTCGAAAGCCAGGATTTTTAGATAAATATATATATGGTAGGTTATAATATAAACTCTTACGAGTCAGGATTTCCTAGTCGAGTTAGTTTCGTCCTGTTTATCAGCGTAAGCGTTATGCAAATGGAATGAACTGGATGGCATTCAAATATCGTGAAATCGCTTTGCGAAATTTCCAAATAAAAATTGCGTCTAAATTGGTGTAAATAGTGAAACCGGTGGTTAGCTTAATTTTTTAGAGCCGACGGTCGGTTATGTCTCTGGTAAGCGTAATATGCTATGATATCATTTGTTCTCACATGAGTTGACTCATAGTGAATTAGCGCGCAATGAAATGTGAATAAGGTTTCTAATAAAGCTGAAATTTGTAAATATGACGATTGTTATTTACTATGAGATGCAATCTACTCATGAACTTAAGAACTTGGACACTTCTTATAGTCATTTTACCCGCCCTCGCTGTTATTGCCACTCTCATAATATGCATGCATATATATCGTCTTAAGTTTCGGTAAAAAAACTTAATTCTGCCAAAGGCCATGCACTAACAATATTCAGTTTGGGTTTGAATGAATGAATTTATTAAATATCGTAGCCATTCCGATTATTGTTTCCCAATGATCGTGACTACTGTTGAACTCATACATCCACAGCCGCCACGGTAGCCAAAATCGACAAATTTAAAGATTATCTCATTGACTATGCATTTTTCAAAATCAGCAGATGAGATGTACTACTCAAGTTATGTTGGTAATACATTTGAATTTGAATTCGTAAATATTTTTATTCTTTTTTACGATGTTCTTCTTNTAGGAGAGGCATAAAATAAACTTGGTATGATAATCGATTTAAATAATTTAAATTTAGTAGACGGCCCACATTCATATCTCTGGTTCAGTAAATTCGGCTATATAATTACATTACACTACAACTCCACCTATGTGATATTTAAACTAGTAGACCTTTCATTTGCTCAAATAAAGGCTATTTGTGGGAGAATTACTCATTAAGTAACGTATTGTCAAATAGCGTAATACATTTTTCTAAGATGAATCCCACGCAATAAACTAAAATAGAATCTCATCACTAGAAATGTCGAAAGTATTAAGAATATTGCTTTTGCCACAATATTTCACTCATTGTATATACTTTCATTGATCATATAATCATTTGGGAAAGTTTCCTATTGTTTGATTGGAATTTTTTTCAATACAGCAAATGCTAATATTGTGTATTCGGCACCATTATTACTGATTCAAATTGAAATGCATTCATTTCATTAATGAATTGTTGTTGTTTATCATTGGAAGTGCTTTATAAAATAATTTTTTAGCAAACCTCTAAGTATTATTCGTTAGTTTTTATTGAAATTTTACAACGCTGATTTCACATCCTTTTTTGTCAAATTTTAAAAATATCAAAGGTGGAAATTGGCAAAATTCGAAAGCCAGGATTTTTAGATAAATATATATATGGTAGGTTATAATATAAACTCTTACGAGTCAGGATTTCCTAGTCGAGTTAGTTTCGTCCTGTTTATCAGCGTAAGCGTTATGCAAATGGAATGAACTGGATGGCATTCAAATATCGTGAAATCGCTTTGCGAAATTTCCAAATAAAAATTGCGTCTAAATTGGTGTAAATAGTGAAACCGGTGGTTAGCTTAATTTTTTAGAGCCGACGGTCGGTTATGTCTCTGGTAAGCGTAATATGCTATGATATCATTTGTTCTCACATGAGTTGACTCATAGTGAATTAGCGCGCAATGAAATGTGAATAAGGTTTCTAATAAAGCTGAAATTTGTAAATATGACGATTGTTATTTACTATGAGATGCAATCTACTCATGAACTTAAGAACTTGGACACTTCTTATAGTCATTTTACCCGCCCTCGCTGTTATTGCCACTCTCATAATATGCATGCATATATATCGTCTTAAGTTTCGGTAAAAAAACTTAATTCTGCCAAAGGCCATGCACTAACAATATTCAGTTTGGGTTTGAATGAATGAATTTATTAAATATCGTAGCCATTCCGATTATTGTTTCCCAATGATCGTGACTACTGTTGAACTCATACATCCACAGCCGCCACGGTAGCCAAAATCGACAAATTTAAAGATTATCTCATTGACTATGCATTTTTCAAAATCAGCAGATGAGATGTACTACTCAAGTTATGTTGGTAATACATTTGAATTTGAATTCGTAAATATTTTTATTCTTTTTTACGATGTTCTTCTGTTTCCATTCATGTTAACCCAATAGGCGCTGGATTAAGGCTAATTAAAAAATTCAGGTTTTTTGTTTATAAACTGACTAATTAGGCTCTAAAAGACATATTTTGAAGATTCTAGATGTTTGTGGATATTTCTTATAAATAAAAAATACCGTCCCATTTATGGGACGCTGGCGGAATATGATATATTTTTGTCAATAAAACAAAAATTTGAAATAACTAGTTTATTGCATTAGTTTTACTAGATTAAACATATATTTAGTAATTGCACTTCCTTTCAAAAAAATCCAAGACTAGAAAAAAAACTAAGAAAATAACACTCCTTTCAGAATTATAAATAAATGGCAGTATATTCAGCCCACACTTCATTTAGAATGGAAGTCTTGAAAACACTTGTCATGGAGTGGAACCTGACAACGAGTACAAATTCGTTTCGTCTTCTTGCCACATTTAGCACATCTTCGTTGTGTAGCTATTGGTTGCACTAAATGATTTCCCTCATCTAATCTTATAGCCTTACTCACTCTACCTTCAGAAATACTGTTTTTCCGTCCCGAACGCTTGCGATTTGAGGAAGATGGTTTAGAGAGGTAACTCAGAACAATTTTCCTACGTGCAGTTAGTAGACTCATTTTCTTATCGCCAGATGCCTCCTGATAAAGGCGCCATGCATTCACTACTGTGACGTCAAGAAACTGAGTAAATACTGGGAACCACCATTTCTTTCCTCGAATACGTGTCCTATAGAGGGAAATTTGCTTGTCAAGCATATCGACACCTCCCATGCTATGATTGTATTCAGCAATGCATTTGGGCATGTCGACATTTAGGAATTTCTTTTCCTTTTGAGAGAATCTCTTAGCAGTATTAGTTGGGTAGACATAGCTATAATTTGTTGCAGCTGATACCGGTTTGTTGTCATTCCATCTTGTGATTAGTATTTCATTAGCACAATCAAATCTGTAATCAATGGAGCCTCTTTCTTTTTTCTTCATTGCTTTGCAATCAATCAAAGGACACTTCTTGCAACGATTCTCTCGGATAGTTTTTCTTTCAGCAAAGACAGAGTTTCAATGCTAGTGAAAAAATTATAAATGTACCCATTGGCACTGCAGTGACACCAAAATTTATATCCAAATTTGATTGGCTTTCCTCGCATAAACATCTTAGCAGAATGCATCCCATAATATTTTATCATCATTTCATCTAAAGAAAGATGAGATGAAAAGACTCCAAATTGCATATATTTATTTTTCAGTTTATTTAGATAGGGTCTAAGCTTCGCAAATTTGTCTTTCTTATCCAAATTGGAATTATCACATAGGTGGAGGTATTTCTTTATTTCTCTATATCTTGCTCTAGTCATAGCATTATAAACAATGGGCACACCAGCGTCTGGAAGCAGTTCCCAGTACATCTCCTCTTGAGGTTCTCTGTGATACCCGGTGAAAAGAAGTATTCCAATGAAGATTTTGAGTTCATTACTAGTAAGAGTGAATTCATGGTTATTGTTCTGCTTTGCATATTCAATGCTATAATCAATTATATCCTGTAATATATCTTGTGAAAAAAAGAGCTCAAAGATTTCTTCCACTGTGTGGTTTCCAAGATTTACTATTGTTGTCATGTCTATTTCTGTTGTTTTTGTCATTTCTTCCGAATAAACTGGATTCATTTTCTTCCATTTTGGGGCAGATATACTGAAGCTCTTTTGTGTTTCTTGTTGCACTTGTGAAACAGCCTTGTTCCTCGTATGTACCATGCACTTCATATGTTCCAGCAAATTCATTTACAACAGAATCATCATCAGCATCATTTTCATCTAAATCATCTTCGTCTGTTAGATCATCAACTTCAGGTGGGATAATGGCCACTTGAATATCTTCAAGCAAATCATTGTCAATATTTACGTCATCACTCAGTTCTTCGAGATAGTTGGATATTTCTTGTTGTGTAAGACCTTTCCTTGGGCGAGACATAATTCTGTTGAAGCAAATGGAAAAAAGCAAATATTATTACTCAAATTGAGAGTTTATGCTTCATTAGTCGTTCAAATAACATTCCATCTCAATATTTTGGATTTTGTAAAAAAAGTGAAAATATATTCAATAGCTACTGGAAGTCGCCAGCGTCCCATAAATGGGACACTGGAAAAACGAACCAATTATACTCACCTCCTTCAAAATACTAAGTATCCGGGATACAAGTAAGATATTTTAGAACCCCATAGACACACTAAAACCCATAAAATAAAATTTTGTAATATGATGGTAAAAGTATATTCACTTGAAATTTATGTCTGAAATGATTGAAAAACGGATTAGTATAGAAGCCAATTATTTCATAAATATAATAAAACATAGGGATCTGGTGTTTTGGATTGAAAGGCAGGGTTCGTTTCAACAATACTATACTACCAAATAACATTAATTAACAATTTTCAGTGAAATATATCGAATTTTCCGAACCGTCCCATTAATGGGACGCTGGCGGGTAATGGGTTAAGTAGTTTTAGAAGAGTCATGGCTCATGAATTTTCTTATGGTGAGGAGAATTTACCTTGGACTGAACCTGGCCTTAAAACCATACTTTACTATTTAAAATATATTGTGGCCTTGCAGTGCTCTTGTGGGCTGTCGGGACATCTCGTTCCCTTAAGTGATTACGATCATCATTGTTTTTTGAAATAAGCAAAGAAATAGAAGTGTAATCTAGGGAATGCAGTTGCTGCTAAATATTAGTCTCCGCATTTAAAGCTCATCTTTGCAGTCATAAAGCTATCTAGATATATATTTAAGTTTCTTTACCAAGCTAAAAAACTCATTTGACATCTTCCAAATGACAATATCAGCGCTGTCATTAATCGATGTGGATAACGAAACAGAGAGATTAACTCATTTTGCAATATAGTTATCTCATATATTTTCCGCGTTCTACAAATCTTAAGCCGCGCCTGTACCGTCCGGTTACAGCCTAGAAAATGTAATAATCAACTATTCTGCGAATTACACCATACATTTTTCCAAAATTCACGGTACTCTAATTATTCAAAACTTCCTTTTCAAAATGTGTGATATTTAAAGTTTTTTGAAGTATATTACCATCTTAGCACAGACTACAGCCCTTAATAGAAAGGCTATGATGGGTCCATGCTGTTATATTTTTTCTAGTTATAAAACGATTTCAGTTATGAGTGATAAGCATTGATACTTGACATACACTTGAAGTTAATTTCAAAAAAACTTTTCATGGAAGTTGATATGAGTGAAGCAGTAGTAATAAATTATTCAAGCTCTTCGAATAAACATATTCATTAGGGCGGAGTTAAGAGAGAACAATTTTGATTAAATACTGTCTTTGGCTCCTACCATATGCAAATAAGTAGAAATATTATGTTCATTTCAATGTATAATTAGTTATTCAAAAATAGTTTCGAAATCTTATTTTCTATAATCAAACATTTTTTACAGTATATCGTTTTCTAGATGCAAAAAACAAGCGAAGATCTCTTTGTGTTTTCCTATCTTATCTTTTTCATCAAGATCTGTAGAGCAGTTCTCCCCACTTGGTATTCACCTCGTACGATGTTGAATATAATTTATTTCTTGGTGAATTTTTTCGACATCTAATTAAGCGGTAATGGCAATTTATGAATTTATTTTAAGGTAATGAACTGTGAGTTACTTAAGTGCGGTGCTGGTTTATTATGCATGGAATTTATTTTATGTGGTAGGAGAGCGGCAGCTGAGGATTTAATTAAAACTCCTTTTCCCTGTTTTCTATGGCGATTGTTAATAAAGCCGTTTTGTTTCAAAGGCGCTCTTTGTATTCAACCGTCTCAATTTTATTAAATATTACTCTTTAAATTTCACACTAATCGACAAAATATAGCTGTAGCTGTCTAAATCCTTGACATTTATCTATTCCTTTACTTTTCCTACCCCACTGTAACTTTACATCCTGCTCATTGTCAACTTTCGAATCCTGCGTAAGAACTACTTTTAAGATATCCACCTGATCTTTAGCACTAGAACAACCATGAGTCTTTCAGAATCATTTTGCAGAAGAAATTTAAAAGAGAGCACTTATTAAAGTTCTTATTTAATTCTATTTTTACTATTATAAACTAATAACTAAACCTACTACATTTTGGGTTTAGCACTGCAATAGTGGGAAGTTATAAGGAAGGATTTTAGACATTTGATGGAAGAAATTCTCCAATGGTGAGCTTGTGCGAGAAGAGACGAAGCATTAAACTGAATTCCTGATGCTTTGGATATTTCACGGTCATCTGCAACTTTGAGAGCGTGAGAAGCAACAGGTTCACCACTTGATGAAGTTGATGATTGTAAGCAACCAATGATGGTAGCATCAAGTTCTGTAGGACAAATTTCTTGTTCCAGAATACCTGAGCGATCTAAAAAATTAAAGTCAATTTGAGCGGAAAACAATGTCCATTTTGGAAGATAAATTGGAATTAAGGCCCTTTAGAGCATGAGCAATAGCCTCACATTGACCAGGCACGTCAACTCTCCATGAAGAGGCATCAGGATAAAAGCTGACTTTGGAGTTGGACAGATTAGATCGACACTTTGCTTTTACTATTGTAAGTTCAAATTGATTATCCCATCCAACGCCGGGAATAACAAATCTCAAATGTTGATAACACGAAAGCTAAGAATAACATATGGACGAGATCTTTGCATTAAAGAACGACGAATTGCGGCTAATGATCAGGATTAAGTTAAAACAAGGATTTCTGAATTATTATTATTATCGGCCGAGATTAGTAACTGTTAAATCCAAAGTACAGATCTAGATCATAGTAATACTTGGGATCAACACCGATCGGGACCACGAGGGACTGTTGGCAGATTTTAAAAAAGGCTTTAGGCCTTTTCGGTATTCGGATAGAAAGAACTTTAGAAACACAGAAATTAGAGTGCTATTTGAGGTCGCGATTCTTTAGTAAAAAATTAACTTGAGTAGCCATTTAATAATAAGTCCCTTAAAGGTGCACTGTGAATCTCTAAAGTTTATTCATTGATGTTATTAGATGGATGGAAAAATAATTATGGGGCTGTTCGGGTGTTACGATGCGCTTTTTTTCACTTCTACATTATATTTAACACTCATCAATAAAGTCTTCACACTTAAATTTGTGAAATAATTTAATCTTTTGGAAATTCAAATGGCTTATTTTTGAAATACCACATTTTAAAAGTAGCTGGAGGCATTATAGAATTTAAAGCTCTCTTGAATTTTTGTGAAATTGTCGATAAAGCCTAAAAAAATTTTCTTTTCTTAAGTCTTATATTTTCCAATGCTTGTGATTGACTACTGTGCAACATTTTTTTGCAACGCCCTATTGCCATTTCAGCAATTTTCTATGATATATACCTTAGTTTTATTAAAATTTATTATTGGCCCAATTTCAGCCTATTTGGCTAAAAGCAATTTGTTCTAATTCCGCTTTTAATTTAACTCTAAGAAAATTTTTTAATAAATTGTCTTACATCACAGTGGAGAAATGTCACCCATGAGTATTGTTTGTTAAGCGTAGTATTTGACGAATTTATTTTTCGTCATATTAATGCTATACATTTAGTCCTGATAATTTATTTATGTTCAACTTTTTCAAAATTTCGTCAATTCACTAACTTATATTAATAATCACTTCACGTGCCTTCTCTAGGATATTGAAAGTTTTGATGTTTAAGATATATATATATATATATATATATATATATATATATTAAGTTTTCAATGATAAATAATAGCAAATCATATAAACGCATGTTGAAATGCGTAATATGAATGATGTTTTCATCAAAGAAATTTTAATTGTAATGTTGAAAGACGTTTAGATGATGTTGAACCCATTGAACTACCCTTCAGGAATGAAAAAGGGCTAAGACATGGTCCCTTTTCACATGAAAAGACTGTATGGATTATCATATTGCACATATCATAGTCTATGAAGGTTCCGTCAATTACAATCTTTATAGTTATGGCCGCTTAAGTTCAAGATTATTTTATAAATTGCCATTTAGGTTGATTATTAGATTCATTTCCTTAAATCTCAACTATAAAAACTGATTGGAATGTAGGACATTTCATAAATAGATGCATGTAGTTTAATCCCATTAAGACATCTTCATAATTTTGTCTTAACGTGTTTATAATGATTTGTTGGATTAAATCATGCTGTACAATATTTAAAACGTTTTTCATTTTGTAGTTAGTTTCAAAAATTGAAATTTTTAATAATGACAGAGGAGTTAAATAACAAATACAAAAATCGCAATTTTTTCAGAAATTTTTAATGTCAGGGGTTGTTTATATAGATGTAATGCTTTAAGCCTAATGTATTTTGCCTACATTCAATTAGTGTTTTTTAAATAATTGCTTCTGTTAACACCTGCTTCAAGCGTTTTTTAGTAGACTTAAATTTTGACAAATATGAAAACTGTCAAAAGCTGTCAATTTAAGGCTCAACAAAGCTTATTTAATCATGTGCCTTTCGAAAAGTGTTGGAATGAAAAGCATATTGCTAGTTTTTGGGCCAAATGTTTTTTCCGAAATTTGCAAAAATATCTAGCTTTAGTACAAGAGAACAAAATTTGAACTAATTTTGTTATTTTATTTTTCTATTATTCTTTGCTGTAGAATTTTCGAACTTAAACTAAAATTTTTTATTTGCTGAATTATCTGTAGCACACAATAGCTAGCGGGTGATTCTAACAAATCTTTAGAGTATTTATACTAATGCTGATTTGAAATAATGTGAAAAAACGGAAATATTGGTCCCTTTTTTTAAATATGCATGTATATGTAGTTCAAGAGTGATCTATATATATATATATATATATATATATGGCCATCCAGTCTAACATTCAGCCTTCAAGTTCTACAAATAATATTTAGTTGGATAACAATGCATATAAATTGTTTTTGATTTCTTTTGTGTTTTTATAGCTATTCATCTATATATGTGTAAGAGACATCCAGATTGACGGACAATTCGAGAGACGATATTTTTTGATATGCTTAATTTTTAACACTTATTTTAACAGTTTTACAGTACTAACTTCGTGATGACTAACGCGAAGATGTCCTTATCCAGCACTTTCAACCTGCAATATACGATGAAAAATCATCATTAAATTATTGCACTAAAGGTTAATATTTTAGTCATTCCTTATTTTTTGCCTGATATGTGTGAAGCATGACCATAAATACCATGCAATGATAAGCCCCCACTCCCTAAGCTGCTGGTTACAAAAATATATTGAGTATATTTTGTAAATTAAAAGAAGTTTTTTCGCTCTCTGTATTATTTAGTTTCAACAAAATTTCATAAGTGTGTGTTTATATTTCAACGCGTTTTTACTGCAGAAATATTTGATTGGTGCATGTCATTAAAATTTTTAGGATGTGAACGCCCCTCCTAACTAAAAATGTTGGGTCCGCCCCTACCATTATATAAAATTTGTGTAGTAGTATATTTCGAATACAACATGCGACTAGAGAAGAAATATTGTCTATTTTCCCACTTTGTTCAAATAACGAAATGTCTGCTTAAGTACCTTGTCCACTGATTTAGTTGAAAAAATATTTAAAATTGGTCTGTAACGAGTTTGTATTGATTTGATATTTTTATTAACTATTATTTCACTTCCTAGTGTAAGTTAACTAAGAGTCAAATGTAATTCGTAATTAATGCTTCACTCTCGGTGTCAAAGTTGTTGAATTAGCAATTGACAATGTCTTTCAATTTGAGTGATTGTAGACTTACACTTTTACTTTTTAATTCTCTAGTAATTAAATAATATTTTTAAGTCTAAAAATCAATCGTCTGCGTTAGATGAAAACATGCAACTGCTGCAATGTTTTTTGAAGTAGCAATTATTTCTATTAAATTGTTTCCATCTTATATGATCTTGGTGTTTTTACAGGTCTTTGGTAATGATCTCAATTTGCGGAGAGGAATCATTTCTAAGAATGGAATTTGTTAATTCCGGCAATGCTGTATTTAACCAAAAATTGCTCTACAAGTTTATACTATGCTTGTACATAAAATTTTTCCTAGTCGATGATTTTTGGTAAGGCTTTTATATTTGATTGTATTGTATTGTAAAAAAACTCCATTTTCATTTATACATCGCAATATTATAATTGAAATATGCTCATCCGCCAACCATTTATGTTTACGGCAATAACAAATTTCTAGTATTTTTCTATTTCTCAAACCATTTTATGCGCTTATAACTCGCAAAATTCGAAACCCCAACAAGACAGAAGAATTTCGTCTCTTTCATTTACGTATCAATATGTGGGCTGGTCGTAAACCCTTGTAGATGCTCCTTTTGATTTTCGGCAGGGCACATCCTAATGAAACTTGAGGTTTCTTTCTACAGAAAGAGAAATAGTTTCCTTTAGATTACCTGAGTATCTCAACCTTAGTTATGGAGATGGTCTGATTGCTCAAAAAGTGGTTAATATTTTCAAGTACTACAGGCACAGCAATATTCCTAACCGCCATTATATTGGAGCACAAATAGATGTGTCATTGCCCCCCCCCAAATTTCCAAGTTTTTCAATGAGCTTGGAGGAATTTGTGTGAAAATGTGAAGAATATAGTTAGTAGCGTTAAAGCTAGTTTGTGCTGATTAGCTTTAATTATCAGAAGCATGAAAGACTTGCGAAGTTCTTTTCAAAATTTCTTTAGTGAATGTTTTATTATAATGGCTGTTGTAGAGGAAGTTATAAACGTAGAAATGATGAGAGATATTAGATACTGCTGAGAATTTTCTTTTGTTCAATCAGAGTATTTCCATTAACTGAAATAAAAGTAGTCTTGACAATTTTATCTCGCTTATAATGCAATTTAAGTTTAAATGGCAAATTTATAAAATGCTTTTGTGTAGAATATAAGATTATAAACACTGAAAATCAAAGATATTTTACAAACGGTGAAGGCGTCGAAGCTGTATATGTAAAGAGAAAATGAACCTTAGAGCATCTACAAGAACTGAATTGTTAGCCAGAGCTATTAAACTAATAATTATGTATTCGCATTTTATTAACATTATAAGTGATTAAGAATGACAATCGGACAATTATGCCTGAATTAACACCACATACCAAACCTAGTTATCACTTTTTCACCGATATGCAAGGATGGGCATGGGTTGGGTTTACATAAAAAATATGCGGGTAGTATTGCGGTTAGAAAATTCAGGGCAATGTGTACAAACCTATTATATATAGGGCGATCAAGTGGTGTATATACATTAAATATTGCTCAATTAGACATTTTTTAACTCATCAATTAGATCAGTATAATATTTTCAATAAATAAAAAAATGCGGGTATGATAATGGAAAACTGTGGGTGGGAGTCGGGTGCGGTTATGCATTTCAAACATTTTGCTGATGCGGGTACAAACGCCGTGGGTGCTGGCTGGTTGGGTGGAAAAATGTCTACCTATATCTACCATTACCGATATGGGCTACGTATTTAGGTCTCAATTTGTCGTTATAATTTGATGTAAATTCAAAACTAGGGGAATAATTGCCACTTTAAGTAGGAATTGTGCGAAGAAGATGCACAAAATAATATCAAACAATTTTGTGTTTCCAGTCTCTCCACTGGCGGCCACTACAACCATGTGTACACTGTACATTGGGGCATCGTTTGATTCGAAGACGCATTCATAGTTACCAACTATTTGTTAGTTTCCTTGGCAGAAACTATTGCCTCGGTTTCATGCTTTTGATGGAGCTCAATACAGGTAAACATTCTGTGTGCAACGCATATGCGCTATTTGAAGTTGATTCTAACTTTGTAAATGTGCGTAAGCAGTAGTGTCGGAGCTTGATATGTAGTAGTTAATGGTTGTTTCTTTGCAAGAGTTATATATTTTCTACTTTCACCACAATTTTGATCTTCTAAGGGTGAAAATGGAAAGACTCAACCTGACCATGCGATATTGTGCACTTAACGGTTCAAAGAAAATCATTTAGAAGATTTACAAAAAGGCATGCATATTTGGCTCTTACGGAAAAATTCCAATTAAAATTTGGGTGACACTCTGAAATTCGGAGCAATAGGTCAAGTTGGGTTTTGAGTTAACATTTTCAAGCCGTTTGTTACTCTGTTTCATTCATTTCTGCTTCTGGTAATTTCTAAATATGTTGCAGGACGCAACAGGCAATTTTTCTGCAACACTATGGTCGTATCTTAGAGACTAAACACATGTTTTCAAAGAATATCCTTCTCCACAACCATAATAGAAGTTATACCAAATAACGTGGATACTTGCTGAATGTGAAAATGTTCTACTCTTGCTAACATAGGCAGAGCTCGGCCCTCTGCTATTAAGAGGGGCACTGGCTGAGGCTCTTCCAGAACCAAGTGAGAGATAGCTTCTTGACCAAGACTCAATATCATCTTTAAGCGTGATTTAGGTGTAATTCTATTCATTTTTCGAAGGATCGCGCCTTATTCACATAAATATTGCGATAATTTCTATTTCACATAAACGGAATTACCTTGATTAATATAGTTATAGATACTTTGCACATGTTCATATACTTCGAAAAGCTTAGCATAGACAGTTTAGCTTGTGGATTATGTAAAAGTCTAACTTTTTCAGTTAAATTACAAAATACTAGGACATTAGAAAATCAAAATACGATGAAGATCTTCGTGATATTTGGAAGCTAAATTTAACCGATCTCTCGTTTCTGGCATGGCTATTCTCTAGGAGTGGACTCACTGAACGGCATTTTAACTTTCGGGGTTTTTAAATAACAACAGGGAAAGCATGTGAACATCTCGTTTTTAAGGCTAGTAACTAATTATACCTATTCATCCACGTTTTTAAATTGTATTAGTTTTCGAGCCATTGGGATAAACAGAAACGTTCCCTATAAATAGATGTTAAATATAAATACGGTTATGCCATCTTCAGCCTTTGTATAAATGTGTGCATAAATAGTAAAATACATTAGAAAATTTCTAGAAAAAGTAGTGATGTATTATAATTTTTTTTACGAACCATTGTGTTGAAAATCTTTGACATTTTCAAAATTCAGTAGACAATTCTCGGAAGCCATTTTATGTAGACAGGATTTATATTGACTTCAAAGCGTTGTCAATTAAAGCTTTAAGGTGAATGACCTCTACATCTCTCTTCATTCCCCACAGTGACAATTATATAACTGTTTTACAAAATAATATGCTAACCGTTGACCAGGGTTGCCTTTTATGGTTCACCATTGTTTCTATTTCATTATTTGAGATTAGCTATTTTTCATCCAAGAATTATATCTATCTCTGATTGTTAATTAATGGCTATATTGCTTGCCTACTTATTCGATCTCTGATGACTAATATGATATAATCCCATTGATTAGGATTGCTATTCTCCAAAATTCTCGACATTTTTATGTTCGGATTTTTAATCTTCCGATTTCCTTACTGAATTTTGACATTGCTCGGTGTAAGACCAAGTTACAAGAGGATTTCTATTCAATTTGAACTAATTTTTTCTTAGTTTTACGACATAAATGTATACGCATTGCGAACCGATTGCTTAATTCTAATTTTACTTCCCTTTTACATGTATAACAGTGTCGAACGTAATTTCAAAAAATCTATATCAGAAATTCATCCCCATATTTGGTCCTGTACCGTACTGGTGCGGTTCCGCATACCATTATTCAGTCCCTTCCACTGTGATTTGTCCTTGTCACGCCGGGCCCGATCTCGTACATCTATTTTTGGTCCTGTACAGAAACTAGATGTGTTAAAATTTTACAATATTTATCATGAATTGTGAACATCATGACCAATGATGATTTTTAAGAATCTATTTATAGGCCAATTTTGGCTTCAGTCTGATAATGTGGCAAACAATTCAATGCAAATTACAAATTGACGTTTTAGATATTTGCATCACCCACTGGATCAGCTCAGTCTTTGCTTATTATTTGTTGGGACGCAAGAGATCTGTCTTTGAATGTATGTATTATGAAAGGATGATATTATTTCTTGACCTTATCAATAGTTTATTATAGCATAACACGAACTGAAAAAAGAAATGGCATCAATGAATGGAGACACAAACTATGACAAGAAGGTAATTACATCCTCTCTTTTAATTAATTTGGCAAGTTTCAACAATTGCAATAATGATTCGTTTCTATCGGATGTATGACCTACCGGTAATCGTTTGTTGTTTAATGGGATAAAATTTGCCGACTAAGTGATGTAATCTATACAGTTTTAAAGTACGTAGCCAGTGGAACGGCAACAATAGTTCGGATTGATGAATCATCAACATTCAAGCGTCTTCTGGCAAATGATCATCAAGATCTAACAACAAGTCTAATGTTAACTTTCTGGGTACTACACTAATCTTATTAGGAACGTGTAATGATATTGCATAATTTATGGCTCATAATAAAGATACAATTGTATCATATAGAATGCCAATTTTTTAAAACACAATTATTTGGCAATCCCGTTATTCAAATATTAATGCCAAATTCAAATACTTACATTTTGTTAAAAAAACTATCCACATTATCATTTCTTCTGAAATACTTAGACCAATTATACCCCTAAATTTTCTCAAATGTCCATGCATTGCTATAAAAAAAAAGCATTGATTTATCAAAACAACGACATGTTTAATTCATATACATGTCCGAAATTCTCTCATATCATTATCAGTGACGTCATACTTCAATCAATAGCAGAGGTAATCAAAACTGGTACCTCATTTATATTCCCTCGCTTTATAATTGCAGACAAAATATTCGATTTAATTTATTTTCTATTTTTCACTAAAAATTCGTTAATTTATCATTCGATGCCATTATGCACCACAACTGTTTTGCACAAATACAATTGAAGAAATAGAATACTTAATGGCCTGGAAAAGTTTTGTATAAACAACACTGCACTTTTAATTAAGAATTTACGAATTATTATTCAAATATTATTATAAATTAAGTCTCTTTTCTTAATATATACATTTGGCATAAGTTTTACTGGTTTTAATATGTAATAATATAGCTATTTCAATAACTGCAGATATGAACCTGAAATTTTCATTATTTTATTAATTTTTTAAGGACAATGATTTTATATTTTGACTAGCTTGTGCCCCTATAACAAATTCCAACGGTAATTCATTTTAAAAATAGTATTTTACATGATTCAAGATTTATTTATTTCGGTTGTCAGACAATAGAAAAGTATGTTAACGTGAAATAGATAGAATTTAAGTGGGAAATTGAACCAAACAGTATAGTCTATTATTTTCTTATTCAATTTCGCCTAGTGACACACTCAGACACAGTAAAAAACGACATGTGCACCAAAGATCTTCGACTATTGTTTCTGTGCAAAGTTACAAATTTTAAAATTTACCTTTTCAGACATCTGTTTAAAATGGGGCCTTTGCTTAGCCAATCAGAAACATTAATGTTTTCCGTAGAGCAGAGTTGCAACCGGTTTCAATTTTCAAGAAGCAAGCCAAATCCATTCAAAATGAAACTGAACCGAGTCAAACCGTTTTAAGCTGATAACTTAAACCATTTCAAACTGAAAAGACTGAAACAAACCGAACCGAACCTTTTATAAACTGAGCCGCTTGCAAATGTGTCATAGAACAAATAATTTTGCCAAAATTATTTTAACGTTTTAAGAAATTTTGATATTATACAAAGGCAGATACACACATTTAAATCTATCAAGAAGAAATCAAATTGCACATTAATCTTTGCCTTGTTGGGGCAGTTTAGTAGTTATTCCTCCCGTTTTCTTTTAACTAAATTGGTCTGGTACACAGATTTGAATTTGTTTTAAACTTTTTTTGTAAGTATTGTTGTCATGCATTATATTTAATTTCAATCACAGCATATTCATTGCTTTATTTTTCCATAATTTTCAAAAGGTGATTAACATGAATTTTTTTAATAACAATTTAAATGAATTCTGCATTCCTTTAAATTTTAATTAACTTTAATTAAATTTTTAATTCCAATGCTAAAACAGAGTTTTGATTTGCACTCAAATGATTCATTCTCGTAACATTTACTGCAACATATTCTTTTATGAATAGTTAAGAATCATCAAATATAACAGTGTATATGTATTAAAAAAAATGATAAATAAAAACAAATTCTATTCATTTTAGTTAATTAATTTTTATGTAAATATTTGCTTAATTTTTGATCTAATCAATCATTTTGCTAGAAATGTCAAAAATAATTTTTTTATCAATCGTGTTTTTATTTCTTTGTCAATATTGATGTAAAAACAAAACCGTAGATGATGTTAGCAAATTTAAATTATATACATCTATACTAAATGAATTAACGCTTTCAAATGCAGTACATTTAGAAAAATTCAAATGAATTTAAATGAAGAACTTTGCATTACATGTTAATCACTGACTTTGAATGAACGTTCAAGTAATTAAATAAATATAGGCCAGTCTTTTTACTTTGATTCTTGCTCTTTGAGGAATTGAATTATTTCTCAATTACCTTCTTTAAATGTATTTCTATCTTATATTTTTTGCATTAAAGCCTGTTATACTGATTTTTTGTTGTGTAGCTTTTTCTAAATTCACTCTCTTTTGAGATGAGATCTGTTTGTAAGCCAGATACTATACTTGTAAGAGGTAGTTATTTATGTTCTTGTAAGCTTTTGTGATAAAGCTGATAAAACAGGAATTTTTAAATGTTTCAATAATGCTTATAACATCCTTTGTTAAATGGGTTTTGAGCGCATGAAACCCAGAAAGACAATTGGGAGGTAGCAGTCACTTGTTAAATTCTAGGTTCGCTCCAACCGTGCGGTTTTGTCCAGTCCATTATTCCAACAGTTGTTACATACATATAATGATTTTAATGTTTTGTCCATGTTTTGAAAATTGGGCAGTTACCAATTTGGTATTTAATGTATATGAAGGAAAAAAATGTCACATGCATCTCAAACAATCATATTAAAGTATACGTAATAAACTATTTGAAAAATATATCCTGAGAAAGAAATTTACCGAACATGGATAAAGTGAACTTTTGGATGTTTCATTGACCTCTATTGATCCTAGCTTTTGATATGGTCCGATCAGGTTGGACAGAATTATGAAAAAAATTACTTTAATTTAAAATTTGAATAAATTGCATAAAATTTACTTTTTTCATATATTAGAATTTCTATTTAAGATAATATGAGGTGATAATCGAATTTTAGAAAACTATTTATAAAATTTCAATTAAGACCACTCCTTTCGTTTTCTAAGTCTATGCCTAATAATTAACTAGAAATTTCCTTTTAAATTGTTTACAAAGCCTAATCACATTTCGGTATTTATATTTTCCCATTTTTGCAATTGTTATAATAGTTGTTTGTGCTAAAGTTTATCAGGTCTTGGTCTTATAAAATGTGACTTTTCTGTAGAAACAATGAATTTTTATTGTTTTGCACTGCCCATTTCCTTTTTAAAATTTAAAAATGTTCATTGAAACTTATTAGTATTTTTAAATTCTGATACGTCATGCGAGTATTTTATGTATGTAGTTACAAAATTTTGACCTTAGTTTAATTTGATGCTTATGTTTACGAATAATATCATAAGAATATTTTTAAAACCATGATCTACACCAGCCTTTTACTAAAACAACTAAAGCAGCTTTACAGGCATCCATTTTCTTTCAATAGTTAATGTAAATTCACATTTGCTTAGTGAGCGTTTGGGTTTCTAACTCAACAACTATAACAAGTAAAGTGCTCCACTATGTCCAACACAATTTACAATTGATGTAACCAGTAGGGTGTTTATTCGCTTAATATCTACATAAATCCTTGAATGCTATGGTTTGACAATCATTTCTTAATTTGCCTTCTTAAAATCTGGACTAATCATATTAGAATAGAACTTATTTTATCTAATTGATTACAATTAGGCTTTTTAGAGCTCTAAGGCATACTTCTTAGAATTAGTACTTATTATTTTAGTGTATTTGTCACATTCAGGACACATGGTATTGCGATCATAGTATAACTAATCAAAACAATTGTAGAACAGTAGTGATATATCAACCTTTAGAAATTCAACTGAAATAAGTCAATTTTAAATGCTATAGTATTTGATGCATGTCTAAGAATTTCAAAAAATTTAATTAGGAAGACTTAGGCAAGCATTTATAATATTGCAAAAAATGCGCTATTTTTTCAGATAGTTGATTTGCAATGCTAGATATGCCTTATCGTAGCACTATTAATAAAAATTTTTAACACTGGTAAACAAACGACTGGAATTTGAATGCTAATGTTAGCTTCTCTAAAAAATGGCTAGACGAATATACATGTACTTTCTTTTTCTCGGAGAGAAGACAATGGTAAGTACTTGAACTAAACTTCAAGTGGAGAATGTATTCTTTAAAAGAGTTTATAGAGAAATTCTTAAAATTTCTTATGAATAGTTAATTTCTAACCTAAATGTTTTTTCCATAATTTGCAATGGCGTTTCAATTAGCGTTTAATTCAAAAGCAGCCAGATAGTCGTAGGAAAACTTTTAAATTAGTGCTACACGAGTTTCCAGTTTGCCTAATTGGTTAACTAATAAAACGACGGAAATCTTGTCTTGCCTACTGGTCTACCTGCCTAATTACACGTCAATGTTTTAAGTAAATTTTAGGGAATTCACGCTATCACCTCCATTAGCTCCTTCTATGGATTGAAGAATTTTCCATTATTTATCCCTCATTGTTTTCAAAAGCAACTTCTGTAAATTTATTTCTACTTCATTAACAGTTTTAACTAATGGAAATTTCATTTTTTAAGGCCATTTCTGATGTATGGAATACAAAAAGGTTGACAAGCACACACCTAAGCATATTTGAATATATACATATATATATATATAAATATAATAATCTTATAGTATAAATTTATCAAAAGGTATGANATATATATATATATATATATATATATAAGGCGGTTTAGATTAAGACAAATGGGAAATTGTTTTAATTGCTTTTAAATAATCAAACAAAAAGAACTTTGTCTGCTTTGTGCTTTCTTATTCTACAAACAGCCTTAGTATCTTTGTAAATTTCCTAGATCAGTGTTAAACAGTAAAATATATTTGGCAATTTATAGAAAGTTTTTTAGTCTCAATGTTGTAGTTAGGTTGCTGGTAGGGCGAGAGCAGGCGACATAGAAGAAAATATGTGTGGTTATTGTAATTTAGGATTATTCTTATATGAACATCTAATTAAAAAAAACTTTGGTGATTGCGTGCTAGTCATTTGAAACTCATATATAAAGGTTAACATATGATTTAGTTTATGATTGAATAATGATTAAACGTGTAAAAATTGAACGAAGATTGCAGAGAACTAAGTATAGTAACATTATCTGAAATATTATTTGTAAATAAACAAGGTATTGGAAAACTAGATATATTTTTAAGGAAATCTGTAAAAATTTAATTTGAAAATATAAATAATGCACTGAAAAATAGTGTTGAATTTTCTTCAGAATGACATTTATAGATAATTTATGTTTAAATTCTTAAGAAATTTCCCTGCTAATTTAATATATATATAT
>CABFPE010000194.1:811920-823085 GCA_900660155.1 Hofstenia miamia | reverse complement strand
AAACCTCATATTTAGATGCCATTAAGACGATCACTAACTTTTTTTGAAAAAAAATATACCTGAGGTACCGTACCTGAAAATGGTGCTTTGTAACATACAAAATTCACATTTCTGGTGTTTTGTAATCGCAATTTCGCATTAGTATGTTACAAATCACCAATATATATATATATATATATATATATATTATCATCCTTATTTTCCTAAGTGATTGTGTGTTGTAAAGGAACCTGCCGCAGCCGATTTGCCCTTGTCATCAAATTGTACCAGTTGCTCTTTTAACACATATTTTCTCATGTCTGCAAGGAAATGCGACTTAACTTATGGACTTATTCTTGTTTTAATTTGTTTTCTTCTAGCCAACAATGATAGCCGTAAATTATAATAAAAAATATATCAAGGAAAATGGCTCAATGTCTGTATATCCATCCTCGAACAGTCTGTTGTTCTTTTTTTGCTTTTGAAATTTATCTAAATACTAGTTCTTGGATCTTGACACCAGCTTTATGTACTGTTGAAAAATTGGCACTTCCAAGATCCGCGACCTATTACTTGGCGGACAATTTTTAAAAAGCGTGCATCTTCAGGTTATCTATGTACCATAAATGGGTTATTGCTCTGCAATCAATCTTCAACTCGTATATTGTGCCTCTTAAGAAATTGAGATCTACGTGTATGGTTTTCTAAACGTAAAGATTAAGCTTAAATTACATAAAAATTCCGGTAAACACGCTTGTAGTAAATCGGTACTGAAAAAAACGCATATTCTGTAAGTTTCTTAATACCTTTACTAGAAAACCATCTTGTTGATTTTCTCAGTATAGAAATGTAATTCTCAATCAACAATAAAAAATGTTTTGAATTTCATTAATATAGTCCAAAACAGTAACAGTTGCTACAATTTTTTCTCATACATTCACCATTTAATTAATCCTATAATTATAATCAAAAGATGCTTACACATCGCAAAGTTCAGTAGAATTTATTGTGATTTTTATACACTAAGCCTATATTCTTTAATTTTGTGACAATTTATAATAAATACATCATGTTAATGCTTGAGAAATATTAATCAAACTTTTCTAGATTGAAATTTGCAGAATTTACCACAGTCTTAAATAGAATAAAATTGCGAATTTGTCCTATTTCATTATGCTGTAGTTAACATGTTGCGTTTATGTTATCGAATAATTTTAAATTTGGAATTGTATTTACAGCTAAAGGCAGTTGCAAAAAGTTGCCAATATAAATATATATTTTCAGAAGAAAATTACAACAGAATTTTTTAGAGACCTTAACCTGGCCAGGAATTTTTTAAGAACTTTTTATGGTTCTTGAAGAAATTTTTGTATCTTAAAAACTAATAAGGATATCCGAAATATGAACCACGTGATAGAGGAGAGCCTAGTCTTTCATTTTCGCTTTTAGCCAATGGCCTGGAACTGAAATACTGTTGCGCCACGACCTCTGATTTACGCACGGCATGCCACAATGTGTTTGGGTAGCCCATGCACATATAAATAAATTACTTTTAAGGTACTTCATGTACAGCAATACGCTTTAGTACAAATTTCCAACAGTACAGTCAAGGATGTTTATCAATAGATGTGTGCATAGCTCACGATTTACAAATTTCATGATAGCTTGGAAAAAAATCTTTGCAAATATAGAAAAAGGTTTGTCCTTTTAAAAGGACATCAGGCTGTGTTAAGATTAACTATTTTTGTGACATTCACGTGAAATACTAAAATGAAACTGGTTTAATTTTAATTGCGACAGAACTAAAATAGGCGAACTTAAAATTATAAAACCTTTGAGTTTTTACAAAAATTGATATATTTATCATTTTATTCTGTTCTCCACAATTTTTTCTAAAAAAGACATCCCTAACAAACACTAACAAGTAAGCGTTTCTAAAATATTATTCCTCTAATGCAATGAATTTTATAATTTAGTTTGATCAATCTAAGTATTGGCTTAATCAGTCTTTAAAAAATTTTCTGACGTTCAAGTGAACCAATTAGCATTGCTAAAATTGCAGTTTTATCTTCGAATTTGTCCTCGTTTTGTATCTTGGTTGCTATATAATACTACATTTGTTAAATGACTTAATAGCCTGACCTTGGCATTGATTTCTTTCCATCATTTCCCATTCCACTGAATTCCGTGGAATGACTCATTAATTAGATCGATTAAAGCTTCTTTTGGGAATTTCCGCTTTTACTGCCGCCAATTTCAATGCCTTGTTTTTAGTTTTAAAATTATTCGCCATTTTAATCAAAGCGCATTGTTTGAAGTGTGCGAAGTAATCATTATGATTATTTTTCTAAATTTATTTTATCATGGATTAATTCCATGGCTGTCTATTTTTTAATTGTGAATTTTTTATTTTCCTGTAATGGTCTGTTTTTGCATTTCCTAATGGTTGAACTTCGAAAAATAAAAATTTAGCATATTTTTCAAAATAATTTCTTACCTGGGATTTTTTAGTGTAATAGTACAATTATTTTTACTGGGTCGGTTTTTTTGTCGATTTTGACCCTATTTCTACTAGTGTTACGTTTATGTAACAAATCGATTTGTCCACATTTTTGAATAATATTATCCAAGTCTGTTAGGAAATATTGAAGACCTTTTGCATGGACACATCTATGGGGTTGGGCTCGTTAATGCAATGAGGAAGATTTGTGCTAAAAATTATTCTTGTGCCTAAAGTACGTTCAAGCTCAAATAATGAGGCGGTCTAATGTTTTTGGGATCAACAACTACTCTGAAATATTTTGACTTTCGAAGAAAAACTGTTTAATGCCATCCGGGCGCGGCGTGCGCAAAATCAAAAGTTGTCGCGCCGAAGGTTCTGCTCATTTAACATTGAAAAATGTGCCGTACTATATATATANAACGATATCAGAAGACAATGAAATGGGTATATGATCTTTATTAGGTAATATTTCCATGGTCTTTTTGCGTAAAATACTGGACAAATGTTCGCAGTTGGTAATTCTTTGTTGTATTGTTTTCTTTAGTTATTCTTCTCGTAATTTTATAAATGATAACTCCCAGTATACATTTGTTTTGTCTTGGTTATCTGTAGAATTTGAATCTTGTGTAGGTATTGCATGAGAATTTCCTATCAATAATCTTAGGAATTAGTTTTTGTGGATATCCATTATTTTTGAGATCTTTTGTGATTTTATCCAAACTTTCTGTTAAACTTTTGTAATTTGAGCTAGATTCAAATATTTGATTGACTATGCACGAAATGGTGTTAATTTTATGACGCTCATAAAAAATGTTCAAAGTCTTAAGATTATAACCAGTACATATATATATATATATATTCTCCCGAATTGTACTAATTAAAAATTGCCGCATGATCGCGTTTCTTCAAAGAACTGCGAAAATTTTGCAGGGGACAGAACTTTTTTCACCCTAGCTCCTCACTAAATTAAATTTAGTTTGATTAAGTATTGCCGGAGTAAAGGTCAAAAATGAAAATTATTGCACTTTTGGTAGTACAAATGTTTAATAGTTATATATATATATATATATATATATATATATATAATAATCAACTGAATGTCATTGTGTGAATGTCAGCTGAAATTGTCAATCTGAAATTGTCAATAAATATTGATTATAGCCATGTATCCTTTTCATCATTATTTTAACTTTTTTTATGAGAAAATCTACAAACCAATTGAGCAACTCTCGTCTGATCACAAGTCACATATGATTGAAGAAATTTTTGTGCGAATCTGTCCATCAGCGTTCTCCGTTTTATAGATTATTATATTAAGTATTGCAGCCTATTTACTCTCAAAATGCTGATTTTTTATCACTGTAAAGTATGTTTATTACCAATTTGAGTGAATTTGCAAGCTGTTATCAGATCTTTTATCACCGATATTGCTAGGCAATATTTCCTGTTTCAATAAATCAGAGGTATTTACAAAAGTATTGAATGCAAATTTTAATTTTGATGGTTTACTGAAATATCACTGCTTTGCTTTACCTTTGGTAATATTCATTAATTTCCTAATCATTAACATTTTGTTGCGGAAATATCTCACCTTTATCAGTTATTGGTAGAGATTAATTTATCATGATTATTACATCTGGAGATGAAACGCCAAATGTTAAACTCATACTGGGATTGAGACCTTATACTAAATACTTCAGTGGGATGGGAACTAAAATTGAAATAGGATTGAGACCTTATACTAAATACTTCAGTGGGATGGGAACTAAAATTGAAATAAATGAAAAAACTGGGACAATTGATTTTTAGTCAAAATAGATTAAATGCTGTTACATAAAAACCAGTAAAGTTCTGATCCCGCAAAACTCAAACCTTCATCCTTTTACTGATGGCGTTTTGCTTCAAACTTTCCATTTACTTACAATTTTGACGAAGTTCGGAATTCACTGGAGCCTTAAAGCGTGTAGGGAATTCAAGATTTCAAGCTGTCCAAGTCATCCACATTGAAATTTATCATGATTTCTAACTACAAGATAATTTCTTGTGCTCCTGGTACGAAACCTGAACACTCCGAGGTCCGTTTTGAGAGTTTCGTCTTCGATTAGAAAAACACAACGAATAATTTCAATGAAGTAGAATAACTTAGAATTATTAACAAAAATGTTCCAAAATTCTGCCATTGTATTGGTTTCAATGCTTTCTCACCATTTTTATTTCTTGGTATTACTGGTGATAATGTTGATTAGACGATTTGTTTTCAATTTTAATATGTAATAGAGTAGTAAATTTTATTTTACTGTTTTGTTCCACTAGTATATGTACACGTGTGATACATTGTACATGTAACTACTGCTAATATAGCGAACGCCATTTTATAGTGTAATGCAACCACTTGTAACTCTCTAATAACTAAGTTATTTTCCATTCATATTTCGTAACTTTTATATCGTAATCGTGCAGTCAGTTTGCAGGTAATATTAATATGTAGTGTCCTGATCTTGATGTAACGTACTGTCTAATTCTAAGGGCGTGATAAAGAGGCACTGGCGAGTCTACAGACGAGGTAGCCCACCTAATTGTCTACTCTAGCCTATCCATTTATGGCAATTTTATTATTGAAAAGTGTTAATTTGAACTAATTAATTTACCAATAACCTCTACAGTTACTTTCTGGGTTTGTATGTGCAGATTTCTTCGATTTCTTTTGTTTTCACACATATATAGACCTGTCTTTGTAATGCATAGTTCTAGTTGAGATGGAATTTTGTTTGAAGATTGTGTTTTTTATAGCTCGAAACCGTGTTATTTTCGGCATTTATTTAAAATTTTCTCTCGGAATTCTGTTCTTCTATTAGCATCACTCTTTGTAATATTTATGCACTATTATCATAACTACGTCTCATCAGCATTTCTGATTAATTGGATGAAATGTTTATCTAAATATATTGTTCTGCAGAAATTCCCAATTTCATTTTCAATATTTCAAATCTATTTTTTGGAAATTTTTAAAGTTTCAACATTTTTTATCTTCTGGAAGTGTTTATAAATAAAATATTTGTTTCTGAACTTCTAGTAACCTCTAAATGTCCAAATTAATGCATTGCTCACCTTAAATTGTCGGATGAAACTTGCAAACATCAACATAAAAAATATTTAAGGAAGACACTTTTACAGAAAACTAAGATCCCCAAAAAGAGGGGCACTGGCCTCCGGGTGCCTCTCCCCTAAAGCCGCGCCTGTATATATATATATATATATATATATATATATNTTTTTTATAGCTCGAAACCGTGTTATTTTCGGCATTTATTTAAAATTTTCTCTCGGAATTCTGTTCTTCTATTAGCATCACTCTTTGTAATATTTATGCACTATTATCATAACTACGTCTCATCAGCATTTCTGATTAATTGGATGAAATGTTTATCTAAATATATTGTTCTGCAGAAATTCCCAATTTCATTTTCAATATTTCAAATCTATTTTTTGGAAATTTTTAAAGTTTCAACATTTTTTATCTTCTGGAAGTGTTTATAAATAAAATATTTGTTTCTGAACTTTGATGTTCTTACGTGTTGCAAAATTTTATTTTAATTTATTTTTTTTTGTAAGTAATTCATATTTTTTGGAAAAAAAATTAGCAAATTTTTAAAAGAATGGCTTTCCTCTCATTGTTTCCTCGCCATGTCAAAAAATATTTATTTAAATTTGTTGGTGAACGACAACAAACCTCTACTTTTAATTCTTATTTCAAATAGGAAATATCCCCCGATGAGGCCTATTTTACAAATCTAAAATTTAAAAAATGCTGTAAACTTGAAAAATATAGTCTTTTTCACCTATCAGGAATAAGAAAATCATTGAATATTAATTCAATATTATTTCAATGAATAAAGAACTAGAGGATATAGTAATTGATCTACGTGAATAAATACCAGATTAGAATTTTTCTACTTTATCCAGCAGTAATCTTCATAGCTGGTTTTCATCTGCTTAATATCTTTTTGGTAGCGCTCAATTAGGAATGAGCAATTTAAGTTAAAATATGTCAACGTCCATTTTAAATCAAATAACTTTTTCTTTACAAAGTGCCTAATCCCTACCGCTATCGATTTCAATTCAAATGAAAATTTATCAATTGTTAGTGTATACAAGTCTTCAATTCCGGCTTATCTGATAAAAGTCTGGTGACAGAACACGCTTATATGAAATAATATATTTGGCTTGTCATTAAAAATCAAAAGCAGAAACACACCTTCAAATGTATCAGAGGTTCAGATTAATCAAATATTAAAGATATCAAGTCCTCCACCATGGA
Source organism: Hofstenia miamia (assembly GCA_900660155.1). Classification (NCBI taxonomy): domain Eukaryota; kingdom Metazoa; phylum Xenacoelomorpha; order Acoela; family Hofsteniidae; genus Hofstenia; species Hofstenia miamia. The sequence goes on along the minus strand of CABFPE010000194.1, from coordinate 816,285 downwards.
TGTCTATTATATACCGTAATTCAACACTCAAATTTCAAGGTGAAGCCATTAGCTGTTGTGTAACAAAGTTATTGGCTAATTATGGAATGTACGAAAATTGAGAAAATTTTAAATATATTTTTGGTTTTTTCGTACTTGGCCTTATCTAGGCAATAAAAATACATTTCGTATTTAGGTAAATAGTAAACATCTATGATTTGATTAACAGTAGTATTTGGGGATATAGAGAGGGGACTGGGCAGAGGAATCAACCGAGGCACTTTTTGAAAAAGAAATGTAGAGTTATTTTTAATGAATAAAACCTACATATTTTCCTTCATTTATTGATTTAAAAAGCGTCACTATAAAAACGATTTATAAGAGCGATGTCATTCAACCTAGAAGTTGAGAATGAATTCAATTAAAATAGCTTTAAATCTTGAGATGCATTCCAAGTAAAGTTTCATTACTTCTCAGTAGTCAATTACAGAATAATACAATTAAATATTGATTTAAAGCGCGACTCCTCCCAACATGTCTTATTGTAATCTATAACAGTGCTATTAAATCGTCACTCAAAAATCAATGTGGGCGTGCAAAGTGCAATAGACATTTGCAAAATTATAAAATCACAGTTTCTCCAATCAATATTTATTAAAATCATCCCACTGAAGCTAAATTAAAGATTCCGAGAAAAAAGCCGTACTGTCTGGCGAGCCTTTCTGTTCTGTGTACCACATTGTTTTTTTAATATATCGGAGATTTTTTACATTCAATAATGTTTTACATCAGAAAATTTTAAATCCACTCTCTCACTTTTCGGGGAATTCGATTCATTCATTTTGAAGTTTAGATCGTTTCTATGTGAACTTTATATGGCATGTAAATACTATGATTGTTGTATTTAAGAAAAACTTGCTGGTTTTCCAATTTCTAGTTTCTAACTTTTACTTTAAAACTGGATTTAAATATTTTTTATTTAGAGTTGAATGATTTTATTTTTTTAAACTGGTGGAGTACCATCAAGTCTATTCCCTTACAATGTTGGTAATTTAGTCAAGATATTTATTTTCACTACCATTTAGCACTATCACGCATTTTGAATTCAGGATTTGGATTACGTTGAACTTTGGTTGAAGGTCGTACTTGTTGAAATAACTTGTGTGTTGACAATATGCACCCTTGTTAGTAAATGTTAATTTACAGTGTTCTTCCATGCAGTGGCGCGTTTAGGATTTTTAAAACGGGGGGGCTGACAGCCATTTTTACAGTAAACAAATTGCAAAAAAAAGTTTTTTGAACAAAAAAACCGTATACAAAATGCAATCGTCTGTTTTTAGCAGCAAATTAATTGATAACATCTTGAATTAACGTGAACTATTTTCAATTTTGAGGAAAATTGAACATTTTTCTTAAGTGTTCGCAGTTGGCCCCAAAAGGGAGAAGAGCGACCGCTCCCCTCTTCCCCCCCCCAAACGCGCCACTGTTTCCATGTGCATATGCATATATTATATATTATTAGTGCTTTGAGAAAATATTTTGTTAAAGTTTGATTATATAAGCCATCCTTTCTTGTTGTAATTGATTTTACCTATAATAAATATAATATTATTTTTTGAAATATTTAAAAAAAAACTAAGCGTTTGCGTTCGCTTATGTATTACAACTTTGAGAGATGTATGCAAGTTTTCGTTTCTAAGTCAGAAAGAGTTTTTTAAAAATTAAAAATCGCAAATTTTGAATCTCAGTTGATCCATTTTTAAATTTCATCAATAATTTGTAGTTTTATTGCAAGGGCAAATCTAGTTGCAAGCCTCACAGTTAAAACTCTGAAATGATTATTGAACAATTCAAAACCACTATATTTGAAGAATAAATGTCTTCATTGCCATATTTCAATTTACCAACTGCCCTTCACGCCTAGTGATAGTTCCTCATGCATTCCACACGTATTATTATTTCAATATATGTTGAAAGTCATCCTTAGTGAAACAAAGTAAATTGCTCTACTCGACAGCTCTTTGTTTTGCGGTTCTCTTCTCAATTAATCCACCGTTAAAAGCACTGTGTCAGACATTTCGTCAAACTGCAAAACACAGCTATGGGAATTATTTTTAAATTTCTTCCTTCATGTGTACTTTTAATACATATTGCTTTCCTTAATTATATTCCTTCAAATTAATGGAGCATACAAGCTGTCAGAATGTTAATGATGTTTTACAACCTTTACCTATTTATGTCTTTCAGTGTTGCATGTCATCATTATTGATTGGAAAAAACCGACGTGAATATTATATACTTTTCAAGTGTGTTCATTTGCTCAATCCTATGTGTGCATGTATTAAACGAGGTACAATAGTCTTTTACGGTGTTATTAACGGTTAAAGGTATTTCATACCTCGAAATTTTATACTCCGAAATTTTATATGGCGAAATTTCATGCCTCCGAAATTTGATGCTATGACTTTGAAATAACCGGAAATTTTAATTTGTGAAAATTAATTTTATTAAAATTAACTGTTTTCTTTGTTTTTTTTCTAAACCTAATTCTAATTCTGATCAAATCTTTAATAGGCGTAAGCGCTATACCAATCTACTGAAATGTGTTATTTTCCTAAACCCATTTAGACCACGAATAAAAGTTTTTAGTTCCTCAAGCACTTCTCTGGAGATTAACAAAATGTTGTGGGAAACCTTAACTCAAAGCTAATAGCTTAGGATCTCAGATATGGGAAAGATTATATACCAAGTTACAATAGTATAGGAATTTATGTTTAAGGATGCAATGTAATGTTACCGATATTACACATGTACAGTTGCGCAGACCATTAATAGTAGCAGTTAATGTTTTATACATAAAATTAATCCTTTGTGTAAAATTAACGTGAATATTATAGGAAAATGTCTGACATCACAAAGCTTTGAAATTATAATCAACTTTGAAGTAAACGCGCTACATTCGAATTATTGTTTTCAATTTATATACAGTCTTTCACTTGGCAAATGTTCTTATCTTTACTACCATCTTTATGTCACTTGAGTTGAGATTTACCTTGGAAGTGTTTAGTATTTTATTTTCTTGTCCAGTTGACAAAAGGACTAATTGACAGCTCCATTTTGAAGTAATCGAACTGAACCTTCTAAAGTTCGTCCTTCGCTGCGAAATAAGCGATGAATGGCTGTTGACAGGTTGTTAACGAAATGAAATATTTCAGAGTATGAGATATAAAGCCCTACCAATTAATGCTGAACGAATTATTTATAGAGCCCGTATATATATATATATATATACAGGCGCGGCTTTAGGGGAGAGGCACCCGGAGGCCAGTGCCCCTCTTTTTGGGGATCTTAGTTTTCTGTAAAAGTGTCTTCCTTAAATATTTTTTATGTTGATGTTTGCAAGTTTCATCCGACAATTTAAGGTGAGCAATGCATTAATTTGGACATTTAGAGGTTACTAGAAGTTTTCTCTTGAAGTTATTTTTGTTTAAATTTCCGTTTTTAGCTTAAGCTTTCTTGAAACAAAATTGGATGGTGCCCCCCTGTTTTAAAAATCTTAAAGCCGCGTCTGTATATACACGTGCTCTATAAATAATACATGCCTTGTAATTTAGGTGTAAAACTTAAAACCGGTTATGATCGATTTGCAATGAGTAATGTGCTATGAAAGTGAGTGGAAGAATAGCACATCTTTTCTAGTACATGAAAATCGTTATTTTATTTAGCTATCCAAACAATGAAAGAGTTTTCAGCGAAGTTTTAACATACTATTTTAAATTATTCTCATATTGAAATCTGACCATCAATTTTTTAATTCGATTGCACCGGTGTAGATACTGGCCAAGCTATTAGCCAGCATGTGGTCTTTTTCCACTTTAGTACAGGTATCTGTTTTAGACGCAGAGTGTGTATAAAAAAATCTTTTGAATATAGAAATATTGACACTTGATAATAATGTTGGAAAGCATGTGAGGATTTTATACCTTGCACTTTTCTTAGTTAATACTTAAAATTTGACTTTTTTTCACATCTCCTTATCCATAAAATATAGCGAGACATTATCATGAGATTGTGATACAGTTTCTCTTTAAAACACTTCCTTCAATGGAAAAGAATTCTATCGGTATGTGCACCTGCGATATTTTATGAATTATGCAATCAATAGTAATTCTTATTTCTATACAAATATTTGTTCAAAATCATTTTAATTATCTTCACAATATTTACTCGATATATTCCTCAAACAATTTTTCTTTCAATTATAGACATTTGTTTAAAGTCTACTCTCACAAAATGTAAAGTAAACTTTGCAATATAATTTTTTTATTTAAATGTGTTTTGAGTAATCAGAAGTCATTTCAAGATTTTTACAATTTCACTGAAATC
>CABFPE010000194.1:789967-810217 GCA_900660155.1 Hofstenia miamia | reverse complement strand
ATATATATATATAAAACAGCTGTCTTCTTGTAACTATGATTGGACTGCAATAGTTTTGTTCGTGGATGAAGTCAACTAGTAGTATTAAAATCTGAAATGAAATTCATAAGCTATTGATGGAAGTTTCCTGTTGAAGTTTCTTATGAGTGCAATTATATGTCATAAAAACTTAGTATTTGCTATCTAAGGTGTCACTGTTTCTATTTTATCATATTTGATTTTAAGAAAGCCATGTGTATTTTATTGATGTCTCAGCATCAGTGAGGCTACGCATCAATGGAATAGTGGATAATACCAAAGCAACATAAAATTTCTATCATCGATTGCCCTGATGTAGGCGTAACAATGCAGGATTCGCAGGTAGAATGATTGATCATTTAATTGTTTTTCAGTTCTATCATTACAGTCAATTTGATCAGTGTACTGATTGATTTTCGACAGTTGATATTTAAGTTCCACTCGGAATAGATCTTAAAAATGCGCAGCAGTTGCTAATGTGTCACTTCAAGCGCTATTTTCTTCATCCATGTTATATTAACCGATACAATGAATTTTTAATGGAATTTGATATTTCCTCATCATTTGCTGCCTTCTGTCCAACTTTTGTTTTCCTTCCCTCTATTATTTAATTGTGCGCTGTGATCATTTTAAAATTTCGTTTTGAGCAGCATTTTATTTTCAATCATTTTTATTTTAATCACATTTCTTATGTGACCAGTGGCATTTACGCATGTCCATGAGGGGACATCGGTCAATAGCTGCTACAGCTTTCCAATACTGATTTTTTGTTAAAAGTTATAGTGTTCTGTAATTAATGTAAAATATTATAACTAAGATTTAAGTTTCTATGCTTGTAATATGTTAACAATTTTGAAGATTTTCGCCAAGTTACTGATCATTAAGCTAGTTCAACACTGTGATGTCTGATACCTAGATTATAAAACTGTATATTTAAAGCATATCTATAGCTCAAGTCAAAAAAGTGACCACATTGTAAACACAATTTTTGATAACAAACGATAGACAAATAGAGGCTTATAAAATATATTTGAAACTATAATTTTCTCAGATTGTAACCTATCTGGTGACAAAATTGTTTGAAAAGTTTGCCATGCAAAGCGTGACACGCAGATAAACGTCTTGAAACTGAATCCATTAAACGGACTCTACCTTCTTGAGTTATTTGGTGTTGCGATTCAAGGATGTAACTCTTTAATTCTTTTAGATTTGTGTCATTTTTTTTCTCGACAAAATCTTTCAGAATCTGCCACACGTTCTCTATGGGTACTAGATCTGCCGAATTCGGTGGCCATTGCATAACTTGAATATTATAATTGGTAAAAATTCTTTTGTCGATTTTGAGGTATGAGGGCTGCTCCATCTTGTTCTAAGATTCATGAATCTGGATATAAGCAGGTTGCGTATGGTACAAATTCCTCGAGTATTTGGCAATATTTTGAACTATTAATTGTACCAATGCCATCTAGTGTGAAAACTAATGATAGTCAAATTTTGAAAAGTGGCACTTTTTTACTTGATCTATATAAACTACAAATCTCTAAGAGGCAGAGTTACATTATAAATGGAATGTGGCAACAGAAAGTTAAGCCACAAATAAATTCTGAAAATGCGAGTGTCATTGAGGTCACGAAAACATCTCGTAAGTTCTTTTGCTTGGCTAGTATTTCTAAAATTTCATCGCATATTGAAACGAATGTAGTTCGAGTCATTTGAGCTTCTGAATTGTTTAGTTTTTTTTGATGACGAGTGTTAAGTTTTAGTTTTTCAATATCATACTTGGAAAAATGTGTTTTTTCCACATAAAATATCAGTAAAATGTTAATATACTAGAGACGTTATGTATTTTTTATGTCGCATTACTTTAAATTCATTATAATAAATTTTGGCACATTCATAATTTTTTCTGTAGTCAAATTTGATATTTAATCGATTTTCTTCCATAATAAGGAGTAATGCCCAACAGTAATAACTAAGATATAACTGGTAATTCTATAAACTTGTGCACCAGAGTATTTTTTGAGGAATGGTTTTGGTACACATCATTAACATAGAATGCAAAAGGAACAAGTTATGCCAATGTGGTGATGTACTAATTTTAAATGCCTCATTTTGTTTCCTGTTACTATAGTGGGTATTTCACGTCCTAAATTACAGCAATATTGCCATACTTGTGTTCAATTACAAAGGCAGGCGACATAGTTGTCTTATTCTATTGATATTTTCGTATTTTCAGTAGTAATTCTATTTCAAGGTGAGATGCTCAAGCTTTGGCACACACCCTTGAAACAACATTCTTATACATTTAATTTCTTGAAATACAAAGTGTGATCTACGTTGTTGTTATCAGTTCAATCTCTAGTTCTCGATTCGGTTTAATTACTTTTTAGTAACAATTTTTGGCCTGCATACAGCATGAAAACTGTTTTTAATAACTTAATTCGATTTATTTTCTGTGTTTTCCGGTAAAAAGCGTGTTTTTCCTATCAGTTATTTTTAGATCTGACGAGACAATATTTGGGTGAAAAAACTCTATAGATTTGCAAGTAAATACCCCGTTGTACTGAATGCAGTAGTAGAATGATATAAAATGTTAGATTGTAGAGCCTGACGACCAGAGAATTAGTGTTTTCTAAGTTATCGCTACAAGTGGCTTCAAAGTTTCTGGACTATGATTTTATGGGTTTGGAGCATAGTGAATCAGTTCCAAATTATAGCAAGAACAAGGTTTCATTTATGTGAACATCGTCTTTATAAGCCGGGATAGAAATATCTTTACCATAAAATAGAAATCCGGTTCGAAAGCCAGTATCGCCAAGAGCTTACGGATAGTTTCATACGCATAGTTGCATCCAATTTATCATAATAGAAAAATATGTCTTATAATATATGACATGAAGTGTGATAAAATTAGTTTGTGCTTAAATTTGTTAATAAAATGTTTAATTTTTTATTGCACGTACAAAATATACCGATGATTAGGTTATGGTAGACTTTGCATCCAATTAAAATGCAGCAATGTACAATATTGTTATTTCCTAAACAAAATACTATCTTTGAGGATAAATTTTTTCTAAAATACGTAATTAACTACGCATTTATTTCAAAAACTCAAATATGTATTTAATATTTTTGTGTATTTAAGCATTTTCTTCATCTTTAATTCAGATACATTTCTGAATCAATTGGTGTTTATAAACAAAATACTTTTCTTAACAGTGCATTGATTGTTATAATATTGTTAGTTTCATTATATTTCGGAAGCTAGTCTTGATTTAGTACTCTTTGTTTGCATGTACATGTAGATTGCAATATTTGATAGTCTCTTACCCAATTGATGAATTCGGTGCACACAGTTTTTCGAAATTGCAATTTTTTGTAAATGATTTTTTAATTGGCTTTTAACGCTTATTGTCTAATATAGTTATTAACATTAAAATGTTTGTAGTGGTATTTCTATTCAATACATTTGGAAAATTAGAATTTGTAAATTTTTCACGTTCGCTTCAATATTATGTCGTAAATTTTATATCTCTATTCCATACTCTTGACAACCCATATAATTTGTGGAGTGTGCCTTAAATTTACCAAATACGCATTTTTTAGTCTTTATTTAAATTATTGTTGCCTGCTTACTCATGAATTATGCGTTGCTTTTCCCATTTTAAGTTTAACTTATTAGGGCATTAATTCTAGTCCAACAAAGCGTTTTTGTCCCACCTATTCAATGAAAATTCCGTAATCGTTTATTTCAGAAATGCGGTTTTTGGAATATATCTGGGAGCTGTTAAAAACCATTTTGTGTCAAAGACGACACTATTTTGATCAGGGATCATTTGTTCTTGATCACAGCTAGTTGCAGGTTTAGTGCAAAATATTGTTCTGGTAAATTCGGCTTGTGATATTTCTATATTTGAGTGGGTTATCTGTCCTAATAATTCTATTTCTGAAATATAATAACTGTCAACTACTTAAGCTTTATAATAAACTGTTCTGTGCCAATTGACTCTGAAAAGGTGAAATCTTTATTCAGTCAATTTTACAAAGGAATTATTTTAAATTTACTTTACAAGTTGTCTACGAACTTTACGTTACTAAAAGCAGAGAACTAAGATCTCAACATCGTTTAAATTTGATATCCCTATGGGAAATTGTTGTAAATTCAAATAATTTTTTCACAACTTTGCGAAAAATATAAATTCTTTGACTTATTTACATTTTTTAGAGTGTGATCAAAAGACATTTGGGAAAAAATAGTTGAAAGAAATATCAAAGTACAAAACATTTCTACGAGTTTAATAGTTTTCATGTTCCATTTTTTTGAAGAACCTTTCGCTTCAAATTTTTTAAGTTTTAAAAATTGTAAAAGACATATCTCGATTTCAGGTTTTATAAAACCTATTTTTGCTTTTCTAAAACAGGAACCACAAACATTTTCTTTAGTTTTCTAGGTTGTTACTTCATTATCAATTGTGTAAATATAGTATTGATCATATTGCACACTTTCAAATGTAATCAATTTAGACATGAATACAATAGTTTATAAGGCTAAAGAATATCATTTGCTATAATTATTAATTACGCCTCTTGATCAACGTGTTGCGTATTTTTTGTGAGAATTAGCCTTTCGAATTGGACGAAGTCAATCAAATTGAAAGACCACTGGCCATTTTGAAAGACCTTGTTAAAGCAGTACAAGTGAAAATGATGTTTAAAATGTGCAAAAAATTCTGAAAGCGCTATTTTTGTATGAGAACTGTAGCAATGCTAATGTGGGCACTTCCTAACACGTTTCAATACATTACATTAACATTATCACGGTATTTTCATAACTTTTTATGGGGTTCCTAACTTTTGGGGCATTCTTCATTTTTATTAAAAAGCATGCATCCTATCGTTGTAATATTCCGCTATTGATGCTTACCGATGAAGAAGTTCGCAATGATTACTATTATAGCTATGCCAATGTAAATATTTTACTCAAAAAAGGTCCTAAAAGTTAATGAGTTTCACAAAAGAAATATTTCAATAAGGTTGGCTTACATATTTTAATTTCAAATTTATTACGCCCTCTGGGCTTTGAAAATCAGTGAAAAAAAATTTCAATACAACTCATTGGAATTAGATTTACAATAATTTTCTTCTGCATACCAAACTCACAGCAATTTTGTTAAAAACTCTAGCCCTCAGTGTCGCCACTGAGACAACAAGCTTCACTAATGTGGTTTATTGCTGGAAAAGTACGTGAGTGTTAAAACGATTTTATTAGTTTTCACCCTGATATTTCCAAAAAAAACTAAACGATGATTCACATTTTAAAAGCATTTTCGTTCAGAATTGTATTAAATTTATTGTACATTTACTTCCTAATTAATATCTTTTTAATTATACAGTTATTTCATTTTTTACAGCTTTTAACCATTTGTTTTAATATTCTTAAATTTTTGTTTTTTTAATGTTACAGTAGGCAAAATGTAAAACAGTATAAATTAAACTAAATTTCACGAATGTGAAGATTGGCATATTTCTCTCTAGACAGCTAGACCCTTTTATTGCTGTTAACAAGATTATTGCTTTTGTGCCAATTATTATAATATTGTTTTGAAAGCCTACACATTTTGCAGTCATTAATGTTAAACCACTTTAAATATATATTAATTATTCTCTCATAATTTCATTTGTTTTTGTCTTTATACTTTTCGTTGGTAATATATTCGCTCTCTGTCTGCGTGTAGCATTTATTCTATGAAAGCATTGAAAGAAATTCTATTCTAACTTTATTAGATCGAGTTTTGATGTATTTCTCTCAGGACAGCTGAACCTTTTGTGCTGCTGTTAAGTTAATTATCGCCTTTATGATCGTTATTACTAATCACTCGTCGGCTTGGGCATTGTTGATATGCAACTGAAGTTTTTTTAAAGCCTTGAATCACGATTAATATAAGGGTTTGCCCTGCACATATTATACATTTATAAGTACTCTCTCTCTCTCTCTCGAATCACCTTTTTATGTCGGAAAACCTATTTTCTTCAAAATTTATTGCAAATTTTCCGTCTTGGTCTTAAATTTTGCTGCTAGTCCGTACAATAAAGTATTTGTAATTTATAATTTAGTAGTATCAAACCTTTCCATCTAAAACCTTTATACTTGCTCCAAGATACATTCAGAGTCAGTTTGGATATACGATTAAGATGTAACCTTTGGATTGCACAGATTTTTACGCCAGTACTGCTAAAACTCAAATGGACTTTCTTGTTCTATGATGTGCTTTTAAAGTTTTTTAATATGGTGCATGGCCTCCTAAATATTTAGTAGTCCCTGTATATTACCACCAACTTTTTGTCTACATGTCCAAATTAAAATAGAAACTATGTACGCTGATATGATAGGGGCCGGTTGGTTAAAATGGCAATATTATATATCCAAGTATATACGCCGGTTCCCATGACATACCAGTTCACAGCGAAAAGAATCAGTATTTCTATCTCACGGCTGCTAATGTAATGCAAGATTAATGTAGTTTGCATACTTAACAGTCGGTTTAATGTGTCCTTGCAAATCAACACCCTTCCCCGCCCCATTACGCAATTTTTGGTTAGCCGATATTGAGGAATTAACTTGATTGTGTGTACTTTTTTAAATTGTCCATAAAATCTATGTATGTTTTGCTTTTCCCTGCACTAAATAATAAGCAGACGATGTATACATATTTTGTTGAATTTATTCTAGACAATTACTTATATGTTTTTAACTAACATTTTCATTTCGAATTGATTTTAAATGTTCCGTAAATATTGAATAACTGACAGGTGCAATATAGGAATTGATTAAATTGAAATAATCATTAAATCATATAGGAAGTGAATTGTGGAGTTAGCAATCGTCTGGTTTTCGTGAGAAATAGTTTTTTAATTCATTAATTTCATATTTTCACGATAGATGGCGTAAATAATTCATTCAATTTTGTTTTAATTTTGCTTTATATATTAGTGAAGTAAATCACAAATATATTTATGATGCTTTATTTAGATAGTGAGGTCTCGAATGATTCTGCCCAAGCAATTAATTCCGTGGCGCCACGAACTGTTAACAATTCCACATATGGCTATGCCGCGTATCCACCTTATTACACTCATGACCCATACACTCACATAGCGTATGATGAAGTAACAGCCACGTACCAGGAGGTGTCTAACTACGATCTTTATTCTGAAATTCCTGGTATGTTTTGCTTTTTTAGTTTTTCAAGATACCTTATAATCTATAGAGGTTAATGTCAATCAACAAAATTCAAACAACCATCAACCGCGAGAAAAAATATGTTTTGTGAATTTGAAAAATTCATTAGTGGCAACATATTTAATGACATTTACGTGAACCATTATATGAAATGTTGTCATGTGCATGAAAACCAACTTTAAATTAGATATCCATACTGCAGTATTGCAAACATTATGGCCCACATAATTTATTATTTTATTCTATGGCAATTTTCTTTAAGAAAAATTGAATAATTTCAATAATTTGTTATTTAACGTAGGTATATCCAAGTAAAGGATGCTAAATATTTCTNGGCTATGCCGCGTATCCACCTTATTACACTCATGACCCATACACTCACATAGCGTATGATGAAGTAACAGCCACGTACCAGGAGGTGTCTAACTACGATCTTTATTCTGAAATTCCTGGTATGTTTTGCTTTTTTAGTTTTTCAAGATACCTTATAATCTATAGAGGTTAATGTCAATCAACAAAATTCAAACAACCATCAACCGCGAGAAAAAATATGTTTTGTGAATTTGAAAAATTCATTAGTGGCAACATATTTAATGACATTTACGTGAACCATTATATGAAATGTTGTCATGTGCATGAAAACCAACTTTAAATTAGATATCCATACTGCAGTATTGCAAACATTATGGCCCACATAATTTATTATTTTATTCTATGGCAATTTTCTTTAAGAAAAATTGAATAATTTCAATAATTTGTTATTTAACGTAGGTATATCCAAGTAAAGGATGCTAAATATTTCTAAATTTAAAAAATAAAAGCTATTTATATGTTTTTGTCAAACAAGTTTAAATCAAAATTTGTATTTATTTTAATTTTACAGTTTGTGTTAGCTTGCTTTAATGCATGTAATTTATTTTTAGTGTAGCATACAAAAGCTTTATATTTTTCCATATACCCGATGTAATAAAAAATAAAATGAAATACATTTTTAATGCGGTTTGAGACTTAAGAATGTTGATGGGCTTCTCCAGTGAAAATTCTTTTTGTGGTACAAAGAATGCACTCATATTAATAATATCGTATGGAATGTTTTCTTGTTTTATATCTTTAATTTTCACTTTGTTCTTTGAATATGCAATTTTAAAATGTCGTTTCTTTATATTCAAAATATGTATTTATTTAAATTAATTTTTCCTTTGTCATGATATTTATGAAAAAATTAGTAAACTATAAACACCTAAAAATACGTTGAAAAAAAATGATTTCTAAAATGTTAGATGTAATGCATTCTCTTAAAGAACGATTACCTGGAATTGTGCGCGCTTTTGTTTGTAATTATTCCTATTTTCGTTTTCTGTTTATTTTTCATTTTTGTTTGCGTGATGCAAAACGCACTCCATTTCTAAAAAATATTAAAAAATCAATTTTAAGCAATGAGTGTAAAAATGATAAAATACATTCTTTCGAACTAAAAACCATGTTGTTGTGATTGCTTTTAATTTATTTTTTATTTTGTAAGCTATACTATAAAAAATCTCCTTTAACCCCATTCGACCTTCTCCATTAAACTTTTGATAATTACACAAAAAGTTATGGAATGTTCCTATTATTGCAAAAATTTATTGTCATTGTTAGTACGAAGTTAAGTAAGAAAGAAAATTAGTATTTAATAGTTTAGGAATGAGTTTTATTAAATTTCAACATTTTCAATCGTCGAACCTATACTTATTTGATTTTAAAAATCCCCAAATTTGTAGGCTTGATGAAGTCATCAAAAAGGATGATGGAATCGCATTTCTGAACATTCTAAGTGGAAGGTATTGGTATGAAGAATATTTGTGTAAATGTTTGTTTTAATATCATAAACCAATCCAGAGTTAGATAGGGAGGTGAGGAAATACTCCCCGAGCATAACAAAGGTGTTCTTTATTTTTGGCAACGTGTACATAATGTACATTGGTATATGTAATCAATCTTGATTGCATGATATCCATATAGTACAAATTAATATACTTACACATTTACCATGTCTATTATTCATTCTGTGTCTGTACATGATTTTAAAAACATTTTGAAGTAACTATCACTGGAGGCATTGTATTATCTCTCTCTTTAAAATCTAGTACAAAATTATATCGCATTCAAGAAATCTGCTCAGTTCTAAAAATGGCAAATGAATTAAAAGCAGTTTCGTTGATGGAAGGGAAGTGGTTGACATAATTTATTAAGTAATTCAAAGCTAAATATAGCTTTAAAATTGTGTATTATTATTTTGATTCTCAACTTACATAGAGACTGTTGCAAATTAGTGGGATTGGCCAATGTCAATGCACTATCCGACGTTTACAATGCTAGGTTAGTGATTTGATAAAGGCAACTCTATATTTTTAGAATTGCTAAGTAGAAAAGTGGTTCTGTATCGTAGGCATAAAACATCCATATTTGTATTAAAATGGTGAAAGGCTTTTACATTATTTTTTTGTACATAAAAAATTTATTTTAGTTGGCATTAATTTCAATCCTCAGCCTGTAGCTTACCGCAGAGCGCCAAGAACGGTTAGTCCAGCAAGACCAGAACCTTTGCAGGAAACTTGTATTTTGGATGATGAGGAAAATATTAACGCGCCTCCAGAAGTTATTTTAACCGCACCGGATGAAGAAACATCACAGGAAATTATTTCAGCGGCCGAGGTAAGTACGCATTTCAGTTAATTATCTTCCAATGTGTTTTACAATATATATATATATATATATATATATATATATATATATATAAATTAAAGCATAAGTTATTCACTATTAGCTATATTTACAAGTTATATGCAGCGCGGTCGATGCAATTAGGTAGATGAAAGATACTAAAAATCCATTTCAGGGACAACTGAAATAGATCATCATTCTAAAATCTCAGTTACAATTTGGATCATTTTTAAAATACTCTAGCAACGCCATCTAGGGATGTTTTTGCTAAATATCAATTCCCATAGTATTTATTCAATTATAGTGTAATCCGAGTGTGAAAGTAAATTTAATAGATATAATTAATTAAACTTTGATGTTTTCCAAGCAGCTTTTGATGATACTGCTTAAAATCTTATTTGTTTATATTTAAATTTGATTCCTGAAAATCAATAAAAGAATTGAGAAAGAAATCTATAAGTCAATTAGATTCTGAAATTACAAGACTATTTAGACAATCAGCACTATTAGAAATTCAACGCAGTATCGCTTACCAACACCATCAGTCGAAGAACCGCTTCAGAGCCCTGACACTGCTTCAAATGCATCACAAGGCGATGAATCTATTTCACCCGTAATTACATGTTTATTTCAAAACTTATGTGTAACTAGTAACCAGTGCAATTATACGTTCAATGTTTGAAGTTTCACCAAGCAAATTGCAGATAATTCACAGGAATTTGCCATTATTTCTAAATTTATTCTTTAACTTGTGTGGCTCGGTTAATTGTAGCTTCTCCAAATATGCTATAATTTACTCATCATTTAAGTATAAAAGAATTTTTTACATAGAACTTCAAATCATTTTTGAGTACCTAATACTATGTATTCTATGCTGATATTATTTCATCTTTCATGTAGGTGGATTTCTTTGAAGACGAGACATACGAGAATTCAGTGCCTGCTACCTTTGACGAGGTTGGTAAAGATGAATACCGTAACAGACGTGATCGATTTCTCGGAAGAATGGATTCAACGCCCATCAATAATGACAATCCAGCTGAATCCTTCAGTTCTTTGGTAATACTCATAGCTAATTTGTCATTATTTTAATTCTAAACATTATACCGGCAAATATATTCTTTTAACGTAATTGCTGTTCATGTTTTATATTTACAAAGTTTACTAACGAAAACATCTGAATGGGAATTTCCTAGTTGTAAACGTCATTCAGCCCAACCACAACTGCAAAATAGTGTTGTTACCTTATAGAGATGTCTATTGTTGAATTTTTAGGAGCTAACAATTCGATCCCGACTTGAACAGCCGATTTTTGATACTTCTAAATTTCCACTTATCATTCTTTTTCGCTATAGTGCACTGCAATATATCGCTAGAATATTGCTTCTAAATAATAAAAGTAATTGATAATATGATGTCAGAATGTGCGTTTAGTCATGTTTTACTTGCAATGATTTGATCTAGTATGAAGTAAGGTGAGGAAATGAATATAGGAGTGCAATTATGAACAATACATCATAATAATAGAAAACTCTGAATATTTGCTACCAAGTAATCTTGAAATGCAGTTGTTCCTTTGTGTCAACAAACAGCATTGGGATGAAATTCTGGTTTCAAAAGCAATGCAGTCTTAGAACATTTAACAAGTCATTTAATTTACATTAAACAAGTCTTTTCCAATAAATAATGTTTTGATCATAGATGTTTTTGCCCAGTTTAAGTAATTTACAAATCGCGTTTACAAATCACAATAATAGCAATTAATTATAATTAATTGCAATAATTGATTGCAAACCTTGCAATTAATTTTTTCGAACTCCTGACCCCAAGTGGTCGCTTCGATTGTATTACATTTGAAGATACAAAGTAAAATAACCTATTAATCTTTTTGTAAAATTCAAATTTCTTTTCATTTCTGTGTGATGTTATATATAAGTAAGAATCTTTACAGACTTGCTGTTTCACCGTGATGATCATTAACAGAGGCTGCAATATATAAAATTAATATTAATGCAACTTGTCAACTTATTTTGGAATTTCAGTCAATGATTTGCGGACGTAGTCCTTAGCAATTGCCAGTGTTTTTTAAGCAAACCATTTACTTTAATATAAACAGCTTGCATATTTTATTCAAATTTAAATGTCACTGCTATGCACACAAATACTTTGTATATTTAAAGCGCCGCTTAGCCTAATTGTTATTTAGCTAAAGCGATAAACAAAAGTGCAGACATAACTGTAATGTGATCATTTGTTAAGCTTTGTTAAATCTAGCGGCTTAATACCTAGCTATGAAACAGGTACTGAAGTGTAATTCTGTTATAGTGATAAATTGAAAGGTGTAGTTGAGAAGATTTTAGATCGAGTAGACTTCCAAGTTTTTTATAAAAGTATATATGATTCTTTAGCTAATGCTAATTTATTGAGTGATCTTTTACCTGGAGAAGAAGCTACTGAAATTTGAGTGTATTAGAAATGGAACTCTGGGTGCTTTATGTTCTATATTACATCATTTTCCAGAAAACATTATATTCTTATGCAATTGCAGTCACCGCGGCGCAAACAAATTGATTTTATTGATTCAGACGAACAACTTCAAGATGACTTTCTTAGTATTGATTTTGGAATTGAAACTGTGTAAGCTAGTCAAAGGCTTAGTGCTGTGAATGTACCATACAGAAGTCACACAAATGAAGCAATGTACAATTTGAAATAAATTTTTACTCAATAATGATTGGCTGGATTTAAGATAAATTATTTTCAATGGTGGTAGAAAGCTCTAATTTATATTTCAATGTAAATATCCGAAAGGTAATTTCTCAATAAATGCAATTTAAGTTGTGACAGTTTGTTGGAGCAATGTTCTGCATGTTTATGTTTGGCATGATAAGCTATAAATGATATTGAAGGTTTTATTTCTGTTTATTATAATTAGCTGATGTTCTGGCTAAAAATGGGAAAAGTTTAAATCTTTACTTTATTGGGAAAATATGGTCCACAAAAACTAAAGATCTGGATTCAAAGTGCTTTATAATGATAAGTCCAACTTGTATTATTTTCAATTTTGAAGTTTAAATGGGAAAATAAGACGTTACTAGTAATGTTAGAATAAATTCAATTGTATTCAACAAGGCCTTACGACTAGCCTAATCACCAAAAATCAACATACCAAAATATATCTTGTGTAATAGCAATGCTTAAATACAACACTTTCATGCTGATTATATTTTACTTTTGCATTAGTTACCTTACATGACAAAATCAAAATTCAAGTGGTTCTTACTATATACATGTATATGGTTCCATTTTATGGATATACATGTAGTATTTGCACGCAAAAACTTCCACTATGGGATTATAATGCTTGATTTTCCAAACTCGTGCACATTGATTTTAAGTTTAACAGAACGTGGAAGACCTTTGACAGCAGCATCAGCAGCTATAGGCGCAAATTGTGTTCGTAAAGATCAAGTTGTAAATTTTCCAAAGTTGAAATTCTAAGAGGGTCATCGTAAGATGCCATATTGTTAGGGACAGACCTTTTGAGATGTGTTTCTGGTCCAATTTTGTTTACTAGAAAAATTTTTTTGTCTTTCCTTTTATTATTATTATTACCTTTTAAAGATACAAGTAGTTTTTCTATAAGAATTAATATTAACTTTTATTTTGCTTTCAACACCTCAACAGCTCATTTATATTGTGTCTACTAACAGAATAAATATTATTGTTTTTTATATTAAACACGTACCACGTAAGCTAATAATTTTCAACTCCAAACTAGGAATTTTTTATATCTGTGGTGGTTTATTAAGTAAATAACGAAATAATTAAGAAATCCAATATAAAAAAACGTGCCTCAACGGGATTGCGGCTTTGTCTGCAGAAAATGAAATAGTTGAGCTAAGTTTTTGCTTCCATGGGATTTAGTCCATCTTAGCATCTAAATAGAATATCTCATTTTGGCTCTTCAGTGCCAATATTTTATTTTGAAACAAAAATGCATCGTGTTTAAATTCTTTATTTATTGATTTTCCTTGAAATTATCGCCACTCAATTATTTTCTGGAATTGTAATTAAACGTCCTCCTTCGGTGCTTGAAGTCGACTATTTTAGAGCATCTTGGCGTGAATTTTATGACTGCACAAACAAAACAGCAGCGTCATAAATGGCGCGTGTCTTCACACTATGCAATTTTTATCACACAGCAGTTTAATATAATTGGGGATGGAATTAATTCCTTAGTATAAATTAGTATCGCCAGCTAATTGAATTTATCCAAACGTTTTTAAATAAGAAGTTAGTTATGTTGGTTATGAGCGTCATTTATTTCCTTCGAATGGCTTGTTTTACATATAAACTATTTAAGAACTAAACTTACAAAATGGTAACATAGTTCTTCCATAGACATTTACGAATGAGCAAGAATAATTGAAGGCTTAGCATCCATTTTTGTTAGAATCTCGTTGTTCAAGTTATTTTCATGGCAGAAAATACTTTTTGCGAGTCACCCAATAAGTACAGAATCTGAGCGCAGTTTAAGTTTAATTATATTTGTTTTCATTTTAATTTAAATTAGCCTTGGTTTAAGGCAAATCAACATTGCTTTCACTAATGATAATGAAATTTATAAAAAATAGTAATTATATTAGTACTCTTTCTTGCAGAATAAATATGATTATAAAAAACCAGTTTATTTGTCAATTTATGCTAACATTACAGCAATTTAACAAGATTCGCACACAATAAAATACAATCATAGACTAGTGCTATACATTTGAACATGATACTAATTTAGTTAATTAAAGATTTATGTTTAATGAGAATAGTCATTATGGAAGATCTATAAATGTACAATTTCAATATCAAGAATTGTTCTATTATTATTTCTAGATGAACTAGAAGTTTTTATAATAGATAAAACGATATTTTAATAAAGTTTTATTCATTTGCACATGAAGTGGGTCAATACTTTTAGGCCTACATTTAGAAAAAGTAAGCAATGAAAAGTAGAATTGTGAGTGAAAAACATTTTACACGTAGCATTGAAAACTTACTATTGCAAAGAATTCCATGTTAGTTTCCTTGTTGGCAATAATTGATTGGAAAATGAGATAGATAGAAACAATCTTAGAATTAGTTAATAATCTATGAAAGCTCAAAACATCTAGAAATACATTAAAAGCTTCGATTGTGTTGGTTTGACAATTCCTGAAAATCGCGGATTGTTTTCCAACAAAAACAGACACGTGATTTAGAAGGGACAATTTAGAAAAGTTTACTCGCCTCGAATGTAATCAAATAACTCCACATTGAAGACATTGAAGACTTTGAGACTTGTCTTTCATTGTGATCTTAATATCACACAGTTCAGAGTGGAGTCTCACAGTTTCGTTTGTGATGGTTACCTTAACAGTTTAATATTTTCATATTGTTGTAAAGCGACTACCGTTCAGCTTCTAAAACACGCTTAACACTCACAAAATAATCGCAGCCATTCAACTGCCGAATCCAGCTAAGCTGAAATTCAATTCCATCAAATTTTAAAAAACGATTAGAAGATATTTCACAAGCGAAAAGGCAAAGATTGAATCAGATGACATTTGCTGCAGAGTTTCCCGCGTTGTATTTGCAAACCGGAGTTCTAAAAATTAAATATTGGAGTTTCCAATCCTTAAAAAGTTAGCCAAATTTGCTTAATAAGTGACAGCCGTTTTTAGTTCATTTTCATAATTGAAATTTGTTTTGTATTTTATGCAATGGAATTTCAAGCTCTTTCTTGTAGCAAGGGTGTACCACACCGTTGAAGTTTGGAATTGTTTACCAGTAAATGATTTGGAATTTACATTTATTAATGAAAGTATATATGATAGTTTTGAAAAGATTATTACGATCAACCACAGGGTAGAGTTGTTCAAAATCGACATGAAGGTGCTCAATTATTGAGGTAAATAGCACTGCAAATAAGCTTATGAAATTATCTGTTCACAACTGATGATGATAGTGCCGTGCGTTCTGAGCTGCAGTGGCCTCAGCAACCTTGCAGTTGCTTGTAAATTTTTTTTTAAATGTGGTGGGATTATGTCAAATAGAAAATGAGAACAAAGATGTATGTGCAAAACATACAAATTGATAAATAGCGAAATAATTTCGGTCGTTTGTTTTGAAGACTGAGTCATCATCTGATATTGTTGTCTGCATTTTATTTTATGTAAAATTGTTAAGTGTTTGCTGTTTGCTTAATTAATTAGTATGTTTATTTACGCATTGATTTTCAAGCATTCTAATTGCGAGCGAAAGTCTTGCAGGTAGAGATGTTTCCAAGTGGTGCCGTCTGAAAAGTGTGTTAAAGTTATTTTTAATTTTCTAATTTCTAATTTCTGAATTTAGTTCATTTTATTGTAATTAAATAGCCTTTAAATGAACAGAGTAGTGGTATTTACAAAGTAAAATCAAAATATCATCAAATTACTTTAATAACATATTTTTTTCTACGTTCATCATCACTGACTTGAAAAATTGAATGTGATGCAAAATGATAAGACTGACTGAAGCTATTACACAATTTGTTGTTGAAATCAATTTGATTGGACATAGGCAATGATGTCTCATAAAAACATTAGAATTATTGCGTTCCTTAGCATAGAAAGCTATACTAGAAAAATCTTTAATTTGATTAGCAATCATAAAATCATTAATTCTCTTTAGTAGGCAAATTATTTTTTGGTTTCTACGTGAATTAAGTATTCTGAAAAATGGGCGCCGATAAATTACATTTAAAAACCATTTTTTCATTATGCAAGACTCTGCAGCCGACATTGCCAATCGATTGGTTCTTTGCTATAATCACTTTTGATAAGATGTTTACTACAGACGACAGCTGATCGGCTCAGGAAAAAACTATTTCGAGGAATAATCCTCAATCCCGTTTCTAACATGTTATTATTTGAAATCGATGGCATGTTATACCTAGAAGGGGAATGCAGGACTTCATATCTATGTCGAATCATCATCGTATGTTAGAGCAAAGTGGATATCAGGAAATTGGATTAGGCAGAAATATATTTTTCAACAAGTTTTACATTATCTTTGTCATGAAATGCTGATATTGACAAATCAAATCGCTATTCAATAATCATTTTTTGCCAAGAAATTTAAAGTGGATTCAAAGCAAAATAAAAAAAACCATTTCTGTTCTAAAAATGGGTTTTAGTGTTTATAATAAAAAATAATTTCTAACAGTGAAACAAGCAGGAAATGAGTGTGAAAACAATGTCCGCCGATAGACATATTTGTATGTGATTCACAATCTACGGTTTTGTGTTAAGTCGATGTTCCTAGTAGTAGAAGACTATGAATACAAGTTTAATGTCATTTATTATTCGAATAAAGAATCTTTTTTACAACAGAGGCAAAGAAATGCTGCAACTTTTACACTAATTATAATGTAATAACTTTAGCATATGCACTATTAATAAGATTACTGCTCTAAGGTGTGTTTATTCATGCCAAGAACAGCATTTTAAGATGGTTAAGCTAAAATATAATATTTAAACTAAAATCATAATTTTACATCTACATAATTGCATTAAATTTAGTAAACGATATTGACAAACCATATGCGTAGAGGTACTTGCATCTTTGAGAAAGTCATGGCAACTGAAGATGTCATATTCCTCAAGCCTAAGATTGTCAATAGGGGGTTGTTGAATTATTTCTACTCATATTTGCATCACTAAACATGTTTCCTGTAGATATACGGTTTTCACAACGTCAAATTTGTCAATTTCAAATGAGATTCATTTAATCTAAGTGAATTGAGTTATTTTAAATTAGTTTTGACACGACCCATGGATCAGCATGGATCTAGTCGATCCGGTTCCAACCCTTGTATTGTATATGTATAGATCTACAAATGCATCATAAAAATATTATTTTAACAAATTAAACATTTGAGCGCATCTTTAGACTTAATCATATTCACAATCTATTATGTTGAAGTGTAGAATGACATCGAAGATTATAATTTCCCAATATCAAATTTGTCATGATTATAAAGTTCAATGTTGTTTGTGTCAAAAAATATTTGTTTTCAGCATTATGGTAATCTCCATTAACCCTATCTCACTAAAATATAATCGATTTTTTATGCTTTAGCGTCATAATTGGGGTCAGCAAAACCATTTGAAAAATGTTTTCAAAGATCACAACAACTCTACTATTTGGCAGAACGGTAGCCAATCATAAACCGAACACATTGATGTCATCCTGACTTGTCGTTCTAAAGCAAATTTATCTGTGAAGATAGCAATAAAAATATTAACTTTTAAAATAATAAAAGTATGATTTTTATTTTTAGGCATTTATCTTGCTAAAAAAAGTAAGATAAATTAGCCAAACCTTCTTTCAAATTTGCGATATAACATTATTTCTCTGGAAGAGTTTTAATTGTTTAGGTGAACACACACACAGATGATTTTTAAAGATTTGCTAAGTTTGCTTGTTTCTCATGAATACTGGCTTGTGTTTCTGAATAGTGCTTGTAGGAGTTCGAGAGAACTCACTGATATTTTATTTACACTTGACTTAGTGATTGAAACCACGAGTGTACACATATTTGAGGCGTTGCCACTGAACAGGAATTTATAATTGTCACTAATGCATCTCAATTGATAGACTATGTTCCATTACTATTAAAGATTTCGCATAATATAGGTATTTAAACAGTTTGCAATTCATTTACCTGTTAGAACTGCCAAAAACATACTTATTTATATGTTGAATTTGTAGATCCAATTTTACACACCCATTGAAATTATTTCTCAAATACTAGTGTTTTCTGTAGACACTTTACATAAATGTTGCTTACACTATTTTAATGTGAAAGTTACACTTTAGCTTTTAATGAAATGTGTGTGAAATTTAATGACCCATTTTAATATATATGATGAAGTTTTAAAGTATTAAAATATGGCTAGTAGCATTCTCTTCAGTACTAAATTCTTAGGTGAATGATGACGATTTTGATGTTCCGCAACCGCCGAACTCTCCATTGACACTACCTGCTGATGAGAATGAAGCTGCAGAAAGTGAAGTCCATGCAAGTGCTATTCGCAAAAGGAGTTCAACTGCAGAGTTCGACTTGAAAGATGTCTTTAGTGTGTTAATGAACATTGAGGAGTTGGGACGGCAGCAGGAACAAATGTCACCACCTAGTAATATTTCTGAAGATAATGATGAATATGATAACTTCTTTAATGAAGACTACTCGTCTGCAGCAGAGCAGAGGCATATTCATGAGAATTCGTCGCCTTATGACAGTATGGCAGCATCTCCGAATCAGATCAACCTTTGTTCAACGCAATTAGATTACGATGGTGATGAGGAAGAGATCATAAGCTATAATGTGCCTTCATCAATACACTCTCTGGATCCATTCTTCAGCGTTATCGACTCTGATACAATGCCTGAGGGGTTTTCACCTACTAGAAGTGATTTCTTGGAGATGGAAGAGATCTCTGCATCATTTACTTCATTGCCTTCTGTACCATGCACTTCATCGCCGAATAATTTGACTAAGCAAGAATCACTGCCCGTGGTTCCGTCAACGTCAGAAATACCTGAAGAGAGAAGAAACAGTTTAAATGCAAGTTTTCAGCAGAACTCATTTTCATTGTTCAAATCAATGAAGTCATCAATGACAAATAAAATCAGTTCATTCTTTAAAGGAGATGAGCCTCATAATGAAAAATTCACGCTTTCCTCGAATCCTTCTCTGTCAAACAAATCACGTAAGTTGACATTATAATTTACTGCGTGGTTAATATGTTCTTAAAGTTTATTTCTTTACACATAGATAAATAGGTTACTTAACAAAAATTCTTAGTATAACAGTAAATTGATATTGTCAAGTATTTTTATTTATAATTTCATACACATGTTGAATTAATTGATGTTGCTGAATATTTATTTTCAATTAATAGAATTAATTTACTGCGTGGTTAATATGTTCTTAAAGTTTATTTCTTTACACATAGATAAATAGGTTACTTAACAAAAATTCTTAGTATAACAGTAAGTTGATATTGTCAAGTATTTTAATTTATATCACTAAATTTCATACACATGTTGAATTAATTGATGTTGCTGAATATTTATTTTCAATTAATAGAATTAATTTACTGCGTGGTTAATATGTTCTTAAAGTTTATTTCTTTACACATAGATAAATAGGTTACTTAACAAAAATTCTTAGTATAACAGTAAATTGATATTGTCAAGTATTTTTATTT
>CABFPE010000194.1:767972-789500 GCA_900660155.1 Hofstenia miamia | reverse complement strand
ATTTCATACACATGTTGAATTAATTGATGTTGCTGAATATTTATTTTCAATTAATAGAATATTTAGGGAGTGAATCCAGCAGTTCTCCAAACTCTCGTATTCAGTATGTTGACATTCAACATTCTCTGGCTACAACCTCTTCCATGGCATCGTCAGCTCCACCTGTGAATTTATCACCATTCACAGACCGACCACGCACCGGAAAACACATTTCTGCTGAACACTCCAACGAATCAAACGATTCTTCCATGGGTTGCAAACTGCGATTGTCGCCAGCGGCAGAACTCCGCGATACGCATGTAGTTCATCAGTCTAGTAATAACGCTATAAGTTATCAGCAGACTTCACTCTACGATTCATCAGGTCAACCTAGTATATTTCAAACCATGCCGCATAGCAATGGACACCCAAGAGTTCAGTTTTCTGAGTCTGTTTGCGTGCAAACCAATGCTGAAAAGAGTCCCATAAGGGAATCATTTCTTGACATTTCTGCACCAGTAGTCGAAGATAAGTTACAAGATCAAATTAGCTTTTCTCGTTCTCTTCCAAGCCCTGTAATACAATCAACTTTCAATTCAGACTTTCCGTCGTTATCTTGTAATGATGAACTAGATATTTTTCAATCTAGTCCTGTCATGGCGAGTAATCAAAACAACTTTTTTGTATCAGAACCACAAACCTCGTGCGTAACCTCTTCAGTTATGCATACAGCCATGTACGGAATTGAGAGTTCTGAAATTTCTCAACATAACTCTGAAAAATCCTTGGAACAGCAGGCTATAACACAGGATTTCAAGGAGTTCAATGCACTTACTTGCCAACCAGGGTTGACGTTTGTTTCAGATAGTACTCATGTAAGCAATATTGTGTCTAGTATTTCTAATGTTTTCAATAAACTGGATTCTACTTCAATATCAATGAAAAGCATAACAACGAATTCTAAAGAAAATTATAATGATGTTATTTCTACGCAAAACACATCATCACGCATTAGAACTTTTGAAAAGGACCAGATTAGTTACTCCAAACCTATAAATAATTATGTCAATTTTAGCTGTACTTTGGAATCATTAACTTCTACTCTAGCGGTAAATGCTTGCACTTACTCAGAAAGTCGCGAGCTAATTTCTAGTGAGGAGTTAAAATCAGTCGCATCATCTTATCCAATCAGCTGTGAGTATTTTCCAAAAACACTCTCATCCTGTCAAACATTATTAGAAAATAAAAACGGTCCAACACGACCAATTACGGAAGCGGATTTAACACTTACCTCTTTGTCTAGTTCAACACAATGGTGCGCAAACATCTCAAATCCGTTGCCAGCTATGCCTCTTGCAGGGAATTCCCCGCAACAGCTGCGTATTAATGTAAGACCCTCTGTTCTTTCACCTTCACTATTCTTATCACGAAAGAATGAATTGCGATCAGTAAGTCCGTTTGTGAATGACTTATTGTATACTTCGCCAAAACTCTGCCTAAACCTTAGTCAAACTGTAAGTAGAGAATTTGATATAGCTCCTGTTACCTCTGCTGTTGATATCAATTGTGGGTTTGTCGATTGGCGGCCGCCTTCACCTTACGTTGTAATTCCGAAAACCTCTGCTGAAATTCCTACTGCCTCTGTTGGGTCTAAACCCATATCTTCTTCGACTGTCGTTTCACATTCAGATTTGCCTATATTTTCTTCCTGTAATTCTGTAGCTGGTTCCACGAGTGAAAATTCATCTTCGAAAATAAGGTCATCACTATCACAAGCCTCTTGCAGTTCTGTGCCAATTCCTCAATACAATCAAAAGGCTAATTTACTCTCAGTTAATAGTTTAGATAGCAACACGTCTTCATCATTTGCTCATTCATTTATTCCTAACACCCTACTTCAACCTAGACCCGAAACTGGATTGATTACTCTCCAGCAGGCAAATCGGTGTTTGGCTGAAACAGCTGGTACTCGTGCGTCATCACCAACATTATCATTCACCTCTCGAAGATCTGCTTGTAGTACGCCATCAGGCGGTCATCAGTTATCCCCACCTGCCACACCTATTCTTAACCTCATGCTTTCCGACAAACGAGGAGTGGAAAAGCTTAATGACTCTGAACTTAGGACTATTCATAAAGAGGCTATCAATGCCCGTTTGAAAGAAGAAAAAATCCGTGTACATGAGTTGCAGCGATTAGAACAGATCGAATCGATGTGCATGTCATTCAAGTCGCCAACACCAAGTCTTTCATTCGGTAAGGATTTTATCATATTTCTAATTTTTAACTTTAAGTAGGCAAATGAGTTACTTACTCGGCTAAATAATCGAAAACCAATATCTTTGTTAAATTTATCCTGCTGTAATATTGCCATTATGATTTACAGTAAAAAAATAAATTAAGACCGCAAAATATAACAATTTACTTTATGCACCGTTTACACGCTAAGTTTTCCCTTAAGACTTTTCCTTATATAAGAGAAAACTTATCGTGTAAACGCAAATTAGCTCGAGATAATTCCTTGTAAGGGAAAACTTACGAGCACACAAGATGTTGGTAAGTTTTGTTGTTAGAATATAACTCATAGGGGAAAACTTACCGTGCAGACGCAACTGATATTTAGTTAATCCGATAATTGCTTCGTAAATAAAGATAAACACATAAGGGATAACTTATCGTACATATCGGGCTTTAATCAAACAAGTAAAGTATTTAACAGTTTTAAGCATCTGTATGCTTAGTAATTGTATTCAAGTCAGTGTGGGAAACGGGTCAATTATTTTGACCCACCATCCGAACTATCTGACATTAACCCGCGCTCTGACCCGTCTAACACTGATTCGTCACCAGACCCGATCAAGCAAATATTATTAGTATAAAATGTACAAAAAATGTTTTAACATAAAAGTATCAGTGAAAACTAAAAGTATCAATACAACAATATTAAACCAGTAAAAATACAAAAATTATTTACATCCATTAATGTTTAAGAATTTCAAATATTCGAATGTTTGACTTCTTACATTTTTCTTTAAATCTGTTAATGTTCTGCCACCCTAACAATAATAAAGAACCGGTGACCATACCTATCTAAGAGTGACCCGTATATGTAGAAATGCATATCTAAGCTTATATTTTCTAAAAAATTATTATTCTTCATTATTTATACATTTGGGGAACAATTTGAATTACAAGTTACTTTCTGTTTGTTCCGAGGCAAATGCAATTGTTGTATGGCTACAGAAGTGAATATAATTTCTGATATTGACAAAATTCTACACCCAGTCTCAGCTTGTAGAACATTTGTTTCATTTTTGGTTTTTCGTCCTACAAATCACCAGGTCGTGCATTGATTTATTATATAAGAATGATATTTGATATTGCCAGCATTTTTTAATGAATCTTAGCTTTATATTACATTATTAAAAATAAATAAATGCAGATGACGTAGTGTTTTAGATATTAGTATGTTTTTTGAAGTAGAAATCCATTAGCGGTAAATACCATTCCCAAGTAGGGGTCTATGCAAGTTTTTTGAGGAGCATCCCCGTGTCAGTGGTTATCAAATTCACTGATCTACAACGTGTTGAAGTTTTCGAGAAACTGTTGAAGTATTGCAAAAATTGACAATTAAATTGCATTTCACCATCATTCTTAATAATTTTTTTAAAATTGTTTATAATATATTTTATTTTTCAATAGACAGAAGAGAAAGACATTTTATCTGATTTTTCAAAACAAAATGCTCATTAGATATACAAAGTTTTGCAGTTGCGAAAAATAATTTTGGATCAGTTTGATCTTCGTATTTATGTCAATATTCCAGAAACTTCTTTTTTCACAGTTTGCATAATAAGCATGTTTCATTTTATTCACTAATCATAACATTGAAAAAATGAAAATTTTTGCTCAGTCATAATTTCATGTAGTATTTTAGCCCAGCATAATAATATATGTTAGTATTTTATTAACACTAAAGCAACACAGTCGGCTGTTGAATTCAACGGTTTTTTTTCAAAATAACATAAGTACTGAAGTCAACGTCTCAGAACTATTATTTGTTTTTGAGGCTTTAAGTACTGAAGTCAACGTCTCAGAACTATTATTTGTTTTTGAGGCTTAGTTTCCTTTGACTTATATGCTCAGATTTTTTCTTTAAATTTAATTTGAAAATATTGCTTATTATAAATCACGTAATGATTTTTTTAAATTGATTTAAGTCCGAGACAATCTATTTCGCCGAATTTTAGAAATGTTCATGCGAGCACGAGTCAATATTTGATTTAATTTAAGCGTTACGTTTACTTGGATAATTTTTCTTACACGCCCCGTGGGAATCTTTTACGTCAATAAAATATCACACTTGAGAGTAACAAAGCAGACGGCATTTTATTAATAATGCGATAATGGGAAACTAAATATCAAGTTCACTCATATAATGTCACTGGCTAATAAACAAATTGTAAGTTGGCGTAATACTTTTCCATTTTCATTGTGTAAATTATTCCATTTTATGTGTAAAAAATTGACATAAACATTCAGACGTTGAAACATTATTTTTGCTTCGATAAATTGCTGTTTCAAGAACTTTGCTTAATAATGCGATATAGATTTTTCGCAAGTAGTTCTCATAGTTTACGGATTTATGTACCATTTCCATTTATTAAAATTTGTTTATAATTTATATGAAATTTCTCTAATACCATGTAATCTGTTTGATAAACAAGTATTGTGAAATGAAAATGCTGATGAAGATCTTTACATGCAGAGTAGTGATAACATTGACACTAATCAGAAGAAATAGCATTTAAAGATTTAAAAACAGCTTTTATGTTACAACTAAAATACAAAATGCTGTCGACACCTATGTGTTGTCGTGCATTCGGTTTCTCGTTTTGCCGTGTAAGTATTTCATATTTTCATATAAGTTTTTCGTGTATTCCTGTATTTTGCTTAATTACGTCAGTAAAGAAAATATATTTATGCTCAATTTTGTAAATTGTAATGCGTTATAATTGTTTATAAGAGAATTACAAGCAGTTGCTGGAAAAATCTAGCAATATGCAGAGCTATTTTCACTAAATTTTTTCTAAATTTTCCGGCTTAAATCGACTCGAACTGTTGCTGGATCAGAGACCAGAAACTGAAAGAGGTGTCCAACAAAAAGCGGAACCCAAGCTGGCGGCGTATTGAACCTTTTTCTCAGAATTATTAACCAATTTAATGCCAAGTCATTGTGCTGTTTTTACAATGTAGACTGTATTCCAGTTGAAATATCAAAAAGATTAAGCATTTTTTTAGTGATACGAGTGAACACTACTCGAGTCAATGTAATACTCAAACCTGGAAATACTAGAGTAGTCTCGTGTTATTTCTAATTATTAATGCTCCAGCATCTTCTGTTTCTTTCTGATCCATCCATAAAATAAGTATAACAAAGAGAAAGATAATATGTTTTGCTGTTCTAAAGATATCTCTCAATAATGGAATATTTATGAATTTTTGGAAATTATTAGTTTTTTTGTCTTCTGTAATAATGTAACTAGGGCAAACTAAAATGGCATTTTGAGTGAAATAAACGCAATATAATATTTAATTAAAAGAAATTTGTTATTATTATTATCACCAATATTTTTTAAAAAGACAAATCATTCACGTAGCTAAACAACAGACAAATGAATTTGACAATGTAGAGTACAGACTTCAGTTTTTGACGCATCTTTCTAAGGAAAAATCGATAATGCACAGACCGCTGCCATGGAATGTGCCCGTAATTGTCTGCTCTTCAACTGATAATGTTTGCAGGCTCAATGCATAATTGATTCCTTAGCTTTAGAATTTGAAATGCTGTTTTCAATTGTCATAAGTTGTTTTCTTCGTTTTGAAAATTGCTTATAAAGTGGTTGAATAAATTTGCAGAAACACCCGGACCTTCTGTTGTGATAATTAGACCCACTACTAGTCATCAGTATCAGTAAGAAAATGAGAGCAATTTCTTAAATGTCCATCAAGCTTAAGATATCTTCAAGGTGCTAGATACAAAAAAATTATACGGGTCCCATTGCGTAATGTAAAATTTTTTTGGATAAAATGAATTACTCTGGCTTTCCATCAACAAAGGCCTTGGATACTACAGGAAATCGCAAACTGCGGTCGCTGTATACAAATCTCATAGTATATATATATATATATATATATATTTATATATATAGACTTATTTCAAAATTCTATTTATCATCTTTGATTGAAATTTAAATTGCTAAAATTTAATTCATTTAGTTTTCATTAAAAATGCGCAAATATGGACGACTGCTAGTCTTCCAACAGTTGACATCTTCGAGATTAAAGTATTGCGGAAAACATATTCGATGAATGTATATTTTCACGTAGTTATATGTAGATTTTACAAGGTTAGATAATAATTACTGAGCCAATAGATCATATTTGAAGGAAGCCTGCTCAACACCCTTGTATTGTGTTGTTTTTTTCCAATGTTGATCTTGTGTTGATATAAAAGTATGGAGTAGTTAATTTGCATAGTGACATTTAGTGAATTTTTATAGAATTGTATGTCTAAGTATCTTGCCTTAGATTCGGCTTTGGCAATTATTTGTTAAATTTTTATATTCAGACATTTTTGACAATCTGAGATGGTCTTATTAAAAATATTTATATCACATCATCTCATGAATTAGTAAAGATATCATCTACTTCCCAAAATCACGCCCCGTCGCACCCCTTTGTCTGCGTTTGAACGATCTTTACATGCAGAGTAGTGATAACATTGACACTAATCAGAAGAAATAGCATTTAAAGATTTAAAAACAGCTTTTATGTTACAACTAAAATACAAAATGCTGTCGACACCTATGTGTTGTCGTGCATTCGGTTGGTGCTGGATCAGAGACCAGAAACTGAAAGAGGTGTCCAACAAAAAGCGGAACCCAATCTGGCGGCGTATTGAACCTTTTTCTCAGAATTATTAACCAATTTAATGCCAAGTCATTGTGCTGTTTTTACAATGTAGACTGTATTCCAGTTGAAATATCAAAAAGATTAAGCATTTTTTTAGTGATACGAGTGAACACTACTCGAGTCAATGTAATACTCAAACCTGGAAATACTAGAGTAGTCTCGTGTTATTTCTAATTATTAATGCTCCAGCATCTTCTGTTTCTTTCTGATCCATCCATAAAATAAGTATAACAAAGAGAAAGATAATATGTTTTGCTGTTCTAAAGATATCTCTCAATAATGGAATATTTATGAATTTTTGGAAATTATTAGTTTTTTTGTCTTCTGTAATAATGTAACTAGGGCAAACTAAAATGGCATTTTGAGTGAAATAAACGCAATATAATATTTAATTAAAAGAAATTTGTTATTATTATTATCACCAATATTTTTTAAAAAGACAAATCATTCACGTAGCTAAACAACAGACAAATGAATTTGACAATGTAGAGTACAGACTTCAGTTTTTGACGCATCTTTCTAAGGAAAAATCGATAATGCACAGACCGCTGCCATGGAATGTGCCCGTAATTGTCTGCTCTTCAACTGATAATGTTTGCAGGCTCAATGCATAATTGATTCCTTCGCTTTAGAATTTGAAATGCTGTTTTCAATTGTCATAAATTGTTTTCTTCGTTTTGAAAATTGCTTATAAAGTGATTGAATAAATTTGCAGAAACACCCGGACCTTCTGTTGTGATAATTAGACCCACTACTAGTCATCAGTATCAGTAAGAAAATGAGAGTAACTTCTTAAATGTCCATCAAATTTAAGATATCTTCAAGGTGCTAGATACAAAAAAATTATACGGGTCCCAATGCGTAATGTAATTTTTTTTGGATAAAATGAATTACTCTGGCTTTCCATCAACAAAGGCCTTGGATACTACAGGAAATCGCAAACTGCGGGCGCTGTATACAAATCTCATAGTATATATATATATATATATATATATATATATTTATATATATAGACTTATTTCNAAATTTAAATTGCTAAAATTTAATTCATTTAGTTTTCATTAAAAATGCGCAAATATGGACGACTGCTAGTCTTCCAACAGTTGACATCTTCGAGATTAAAGTATTGCGGAAAACATATTCGATGAATGTATATTTTCACGTAGTTATATGTAGATTTTACAAGGTTAGATAATAATTACTGAGCCAATAGATCATATTTGAAGGAAGCCTGCTCAACACCCTTGTATTGTGTTGTTTTTTTCCAATGTTGATCTTGTGTTGATATAAAAGTATGGAGTAGTTAATTTGCATAGTGACATTTAGTGAATTTTTATAGAATTATATGTCTAAGTATCTTGCCTTAGATTCGGCTGTGGCAATTATTTGTTAATTTTTTATATTCAGCCATTTTTGACAATCTGAGATGGTCTTATTAAAAATATTTATATCACATCATCTCATGAATTAGTAAAGATATCATCTACTTCCCAAAATCACGCCCCGTCGCACCCCTTTTTCTGCGTTTGAACGAAGTTTGGGCGAGCAAACTACTGAAAACTAAATCAATTAAGTTGGGTTTTGGTCCCAAGAGAGCCCTTAAACCGTCTTATTATTTAGACGTTAGGTATGGGGATAAATAAAATACTTGGTCCAATTTCTACTAGGAACGTTTTTAATATCTTAATGATTTCTTCTAAAAAATTAAACCTTCATATCTCATGAACTAAACAAAAAAATCTGAAAATACTACAGGATAGAATATTGTTTCTTCTTTCTTTTTCGCCTTTAACCCCAACCGGTCGAGAATCCGTAAGCGATTTTGACAGTTTATCTAAAGAAAACAAAATTGTTGAGTTTAGTTCTTGTCATGGGCTTTAAACCGCTTTATTTTCTGAACATTAGGTAGGGAACAATGCGAATGTTTTTTCAAAAATCCGCCTATTCATTGAAAAAAGTTAATACTTTTATGTACTACAGCCTTAAAAATATTTGAGAGAACTAAAAGTGCTATTACTCCGTCCACTTTTAACATATGAATCTAGAAATTGATTCTACATTTACAAAAAAGTAGGATTGCAACAAAGCCCTAAATCTTGGGCTTTCCAGTACAAAACTTTATCTTAAATTTTTTAAATCTAGATTATTTTATATAATAATTATTGGGTTTTAGCTATATATATATATATATATATATATATATATAATCTATGTGAATTACATTGGAATATATAATTTAATATTGCTGTATAATGTCGCATCACTTGATTGATAGATATATTTCACACAATCTCTATCAAATTCATTGATTTACTAAACAAATTTACCGAATTTCAACAGAAAATTTCTAAATGATGCATGCATAATCAAATGACAATGATTTCATAGATAATTCTATAAATATACATGAAGCAAATCACCTTAACATCATTCGAACTCTGAAAAAACGTTTTTTGTATTTATACATACGACGCTGGTTTTTTATTTACTTTTTTGCCCGCAGAATCTATTTATTAGCAATTCAAATGAAAGTAGTTTTACATATTTGATTATTTTACAATTTCATCAATTCGGTACTCTATGATTATTGATTATTATAAATTGAAGCGTCAATAGCGAGAATATTAACAGCTAAATTCAAGAAAAATATTAAGACTTTCGATAATTCCGTTGTAATTTATTTACCGCCAAATCAACATCAATTCTCTCTATTACATTGAATA
The DNA here is from genome assembly GCA_900660155.1 of Hofstenia miamia. Taxonomy (NCBI): domain Eukaryota; kingdom Metazoa; phylum Xenacoelomorpha; order Acoela; family Hofsteniidae; genus Hofstenia; species Hofstenia miamia. The sequence goes on along the minus strand of CABFPE010000194.1, from coordinate 779,823 downwards.
AGAAATTTGGGAATGGGTACTATTTTAGCGGCTGAAGTAGTTATTAGCAGTAAACGTGACAAGCTCATACTGTGTCATGTGCACAACACGCAGCCCTGGTTAAACGTGTTTATGAGCCAGCTATTGCACAAGGGGTTCATCAGTGCTAAACAAAAGTTGTGGAATATGGCATTAGTTTACTAGTGCCTACGGCCAACAAGAAAAAATAGCTTCTTAGTCAGCCTTAATAAATGGCTGCAAACGGTTAGGTGAGACATGTAGTTATTACATATAAGTTCGTGTACCTACCTAAAATATATTTCTTATTTAGATGAGTTTTTACGTTTTTCATCTTGCTATGGCAATAAATAATTTAATATTCATAATTATAAATCTTATAATTTTTTCCAACTAAAAAAATTTAATATTCATAATTATATATCATTTTTTCTAAATATGCTCCATTTTGGATTTAGATAGTCATTGACGTGCAAACATAGGGCAAAAAAGATTAACAGCACTTTGCTCTGCTTTTTGTTCATCGAGAATACAATGTTTGCAAAGAGAAAATTCTTGCTGAGTTTATAAGTCAATGTCCGCGGAAGCTACTCAATGAACATTTTCTTTCCAATTGAAACGTTTTTAAAAATAGTTGTTTTTGATTAGTAAATTTTTCTTTGGAAGTCTATTACATTTTAATAATTTTGAAAATGACATTTGGCCTGGATTTATTGTAGTACATAGAAATTTATTGCCCTAGATGAATTTTCATAAGGTTAGGTAGTGATGTGCCGTGCCCCTTCGTAGTCTCGTTTCTGGATTCGCCCCTGAGATATATTGATACTTTCCATGGAAGCGTTGTAGTAAGAAGTGAAGGCAAAATTCATGTGGAAGTCTGTTACGCCAGAAACAACCTAGTAGCATATTTTTGGAAAATACTGCAAATAATTCTTAATTGTCGGACGCAACCAATTGAAATGCTTACTTCATACTATTTTTACGTTTATCATTATTCTATTGAATATAATTTTACACCTTTCAGAAATACAGATTTAGTATTAATGGAGCACATAGTAAACGATATGAGCAGACTATATTAACAATTATTGAAAATGAAAAAAGTGAAGAATTCTCAAGCAAAAATCTTCCTTACATTAAAATTTGTCGGACGGAAGCAATGTTTAATCGCAAGGTCATGATCGAATATTCGGTAAAACTCGTTCATTATCTATTCTTAGATATTATTTGCTTTTTAATAGACAAAAGCTAGCAATCTAAATTCCTTCGTTGAGTTTAGGGGTACTATTTAATTGATTTTTCCGTTTGGCAATGAACTATTAAAATTCTAACCTACTGGACTTATTATATATTCTTAGATATTATTTGCTTTTTAATAGACAAAAGCTAGCAATCTAAATTCCTTCGTTGAGTTTAGGGGTACTATTTAATTGATTTTTCCGTCCGGCAATGAACTATTAAAAGACTAGCCTATTGTACTTGTTATCATGACTTAGTAAATAGTATTCTAGTTTTGAATAAAAATGACAAAAATTGGAAATTTGAAAAAAATAAAAAATGGTTTGAAATATTTTTATACTAGTAAGTCAATACATCGTTCCTCTAAACAACTTACATGAAACAGATATTTCGAGCTAATTTCTCGTTTACGTAATAACAAAAAATTCATATTATAACGTTCAAATCTATTTATTTCATTATTGACATTTTGACGACTTTGGATTGCAATTCACAAACTCATAACAAAGCAAGGGCAATGAGATTGTGCTGCACACGTGTTCAGCCCTTTGAAAGGAAGAATTTCATGCAAGGAGAACTTTGAAACTCTTCATTTTTAACAAAATTTTCGGCCAGACAATAAATTTGCAATGAGAAGAATTACTTTAAAATCAGAGCTAATTTCGAATAAATTCATATTTTTGATAAGAAAATTAAGGTGCTGTATGCTAATATAAATCATAATAAATTAGAGGGATTTCGGGCTTATGACAATCAAATGACCTTTCTGAGCTGTTGGCGGAAACAAAAATCAAAATTGCTTTACTGAAACTAGGCAGCTATGTTTTGGAAATTTTTTGTTTTTGTTAAATCCGTCATATTTGTTCCATTCTTCGACACATTGACAATATTCAACGCAGCCAATTGTTAAACATGGCCCTGTAGACGGCCAGACGGAAAAAAACTATCAATCAATGAAAATAACATACTTTCATTTCAATCACCCTTTCTTTTGGGGAGTTTTTAAATTGTTTTATAGTTATTTTGTGTAGATATTTTAAATTATCACAAAAGACCATTATATACCTTTGTGAAAAAACACCTCATATTTGAAAAAAGCTAAGTAAAGCTACCACTAAAATTATATTTTTCTGATAAGTTAAATACCGAAACTTGGAATAAATATCCAACAGCAATTTTGATTTTTAGAGTGAGAGCATCACATTTAAACAATATAATATGTCAGCTGCAATGAAACATCATACTTATTTGAAGTCTTTGCATTACTTGTGTCAGATTTTAGGAAATTGTTTTTAAGTGGGTTTCAACAATTCAGCCACATCTTACTCATTTCATTGGGATTATTTTTTTGTTCATGTAATGTATGTTGAAAATTTATAGAAATCTAGAAATTACTCGAAAAATTTCAAATGGGGTTCGTAAAATTTTTTTAGGATATCCGTCACTTAATGTTATGCACATAATGTGAAACAATGCTAAAAAGATGTTGGTTGTATCCGCACTGAGATCTTCTTGAGATTTTTTAATTAATATCAATTCGCTAGTTTTTCAAGCATCCTGCTAAGTCTAAGAGAAAGCCATCGCTTCCTGGCCTTTTGTAACAATACATTTTTGGCCAAATTTGTTCAATTTCCATTGACTGTTCATTACATTGAATTCTCTTTGCTTCTATAGTATCAATAATAGATTTTCCATCCAAATGTTGTTACAAAATACTAATTTGCAACAGAAATTAACAATAAAACTAATCAGATGCATTTCATTGTTAATGCTGGCATATTTGTGATATGTTGCTCTGTTGCAATGGGTCTGGTTTGAATTGGATTAGTTCAATTAGTTTAGCAGAGTAATGTAGTCCATCCAGAGACAGTGATTTACACTTAGGTTACTTTAATATGCTCTGTCAATTATATTTATAAAAAAACAAAGTCTCATTTGTGATTGATGGATTATATTTTAGTAACATTTGAATAAAATTTGAAATACCATTTTTTTCAAATCTACTAGTCTAAATTCATATTATATTACTAGGTTCCATATTATAATCACTATCACAATTGTTATATTTTGTTATCCTTTCAACATACTGTGAGAATTTTTTTATCATTTTTTACTTGAATAGTCCTGAGTCTACACACTAACACTGGTATAGTCTTTAGATAATACTTATTTTATTGTTAGGGTGTTATAAATGATTAGTTGCAAAGTTGAAATTGCTTTTATAATTTTTTTCCATTCACTTTTACCATATATTTTTATGGAGCTTGGAGAAATAGGACTAGTCAGGATCAAGATATACATTGGAACCATAACATCTGTTGTTAATAATATTCAAATAACAATAAATATAATCAACATTTCTTTTGTTTTTTGTTGAATTTAACCAATGAATCGTAAACGTTCTTGAAATGCCCTTAACAATTGGATTAAAACTTTTTATCCTCCTTCTGCATATGAACAAAAAATAAACCAAAATTTTCATCCGAGCCTTAGCAATATATAATGCTCATTTTAGATCAGCTTTCCACGTGATTTCGTCTTGATTTTCATAATAGACTTACTGAAAGCTGATATAATCAGTTGTTGAAATTTGAAAACTCTTTGTGTATGCGATTTAGTTGTTTTTTCCGTGTGTGCCATCAGCTTTGCTTTGTGTATGCGATTTAGTTGTTTTTTCCGTGTGTGCCATCAGCTTTGCTGAAAAGCCCCTAGGTCATGTTATCTTAGGCTTTCAAAGTGGTGTCTACTGAACTGTAAAAACGCTTTGAAACTTACTTGGACTCTATTTCATCATTAGGTTGCATTTAAATATTTTAAAATTTGCATGCTAGATTTTAAGCTGGATCACATTATCTTTGTTTCCATTACCTTTTCATTGTTGTATTACTCTATTGTTTTAAATCGTATTATCAAACTATTTTTTTCCGGATTATGAGGCCTATTCTTTTAAAAAAACTATTAAATGTTTGATATTATTTGATTTGTTAAATGCCTTACAGCGTGTTTCAACTGTTTTCTCGCTGTTTGGAAAAATGCTTTAGCAAATACAATTTAACATTCGCAATTATCTAAAAAACCACTCTTACTTCCGAGAGCGCCATTTCTGAAAACAATACTGCACTTGCAGTGTTGGTGACAGGTAGTTGGCGACGATAAATGCCAATGTCACGTGAAACCATTAACCTTAAATAGGCGTGCTGAAAAAAATGGTAGAAGCTGTGTTCTTGAAATATACATAGTACACAATTCTTGCTCCATAATATCCTTTTGTTTGTCATCATCATCATGCCGGTTTTACACGATAACTGTGAAAACCTTTGTTAGGAATTAAGCTTATTTGTGATATAGAGTAATCATAGGTAAAATAACATTCCTAAATCCTATGACTTTACACTATAATTTTATTCATTCCACCATATAAATATTCAACTTTAATAATATGCTCAAATTCCATGGAGCTATTTTTGGCATTTATACACGCAAGTTAAATATGACTATACACTGATAATGAAGTTAAACATATCATTCATGAAATTATTCTTCGGAAGATTATCTTGGATATCCAGTTCACTATGTTTGATTTTTGATTGAATCGTTTGGTGTTCACAATTTTTTAATCTTAAAAGTAAAATAATATTTTTGCTTGGTTCTGGGCTGTAAAGAATCATTAATCATGTTTGCATAAATTTCGTATCCGTAATTATCACGCATTCATGCATTGCGCCTATAATAAATAACATCATCAAAATTCTAGAAAATTGTAGGAATGGAAAGTTTAATATAATTTTATAAAAATCAATAGCATTATTTATTTGTTTACACCTCCTGGCGGAGAACTGTTTTGTATTTAAAAATACAGTTTTATGACAGCCGTTGACTAATAAATCCGATTTATTGCCATGTTTTCGTCTATTATAATCTAATTCATTGATTTTTATATCTAATAATTGGTGTGCATTCTTGGCTCGCTTCTTTGAATATGTTCTTTTACAACCGCTCATTCTTGTTTCCTGTATGCAACTTCACTATTTTGCTTCGTTTGTGCATTTTTGATATTAGATAGCGTATTTATAATACCAATGCCATAATTAGTTTTTATTTAAAATTTCATTAACATTCTGTGGGAAGGCTTAGCGGCATGATAGTATTCTAATTTGGTAAAGATTATTTTTTCCATTTTAAGCTAATGCATTTGTTACGTTCAATAGAAACCGGAGATTGCCGTGTGTTGCTATGTAGTTCGCGAAGGCGTTACAAAGTTGGCATATCTAAGACGTTTGATTTTCAAAAATGGAGATGTTAATTATATTTATCGTTAGCTTTGTTTGCAGTAACCGCTTTGCATAACCTGCTTTGTTTCGTTAATATTTGTTCGTTTTTTCAAGTCATTTATCGTTTAACATGAAAAAGTTCATTGCATTTGGAAGTTCAAATGTGATATTAACAAAACTAAGTGTGCATAGACCTTTGCGAGCCTTGTTTCTGGTACTAGGTTGCAACATGCTAGTCGTCCTATGCACTAAGTTTAACCATTTTATGCAAAAAATACAAGGAACGAGCAAAAATGTATACATAAACGTACTTAGGTGAATTATTTTAAAGCTATACCCGGAAAAGCGTTTTGAGCGAAAAAAATATGTGTATCCTTATATTAAGAGGTGAACATTGGACTTTGAAAGACATCGTTATTATCAAGGAAATAGTGAGCAATGACACTGATATCTATATGGGAAATTTTGCATTGTTTTCATATAGCATATTTATTAGTTTATATGTCAAAGTGGTGCAAAAAGTTGTAAACAATGTGGAAGACTATTCAAATTATATAATTTTTAATATTTCTACATGTTTTGAAAAAATATTTGCAATATATTTAAAGCTTAATTTGAAGTGCGACACAATATCCTGATGCATTTTTGCAATGCATTTAAATATGTTGAAATTATTTATGATACACTTAAATTTATGATACATTCAAATATATTTATTGTAAAGTTTTGACATGTATTCTATTGTTGAAAAATTGACGCTAAGTTAGTCTACGCGGATGTATACGAAGCCTAAGATTTCAATTCTTCATGTAGTAATGTATTATTAATACATACAGTAGAAAGTGGAGTACAAGCACACCAAAAATCCAAATGTACACGTACATACACGTGCACTAAGTTGCAGCACATGACAGGCACTGCCTTAAGCTATATAAGGCTAAGTAATGGTTTAATGTCATGGGCTTGTAAATGGTGACAACTAAGTGCTCAAGTGTGACATCTCACACATCTAGCACCAAGTACTTAGTGGTGGATTAATGTCACCTAGTAGTTCTATTTTTTAAATAATTGGCTTACGGATGGGCTTCAAAATGGTTTATTTAGTGAAAATGCGAACAATTTTACTCAGAAATCCACGTAAACAGATAATGCCCCAAATTTAGGTGTATACATAATATAATTGAATTTAATGTTTATAGAATTCCGAAATTACATCCATAAATTAACACAATAAAAGAAAGTTTATTTATTTATGGATAGTTTTTCAATTAGGTAATTAGATTTTGCCTTTCAACCAAGTACATGCTATACCAGATTTTATTATATCTATGAAAACGAAATTTTCGTCTCTATCAAAATCGACTGAAGTGGCCGACAATACTTCAAATTTTCCCTATTTTAAAAACTCAATTTTTTGCATTTGTTCCTTTCAAATAAATTGCATTTTTAGTGAGATAGTATTTAGTATATGCACGTATATATCGTATATGAATTGCCTAGTATAGATTGGCAAGGACTCAATAAGAGTTGCGTGGTATTGAGCCGTCCACATTCTCTGCCATAGGAGGTCACATTACGATTTTGACTAATGTACGATAATTAACCAATATAAAACCTGGTCTTTAGTTATTCAGCTTGGTCCTAAATTTTCAATCTGTTTGCAATTTTGTACTCATGATTTACAGGATGTTTTTTATTAGTTGTTTAGGTTGCACTGTAGTTGTTGAGGTTGGTAGACTAATGTGTTTACTTCATTAATTACTTGATATCAATTACAAAAGATAAATAGGAATAACCTAACTAAAATTCTGAAAAGAGATTATGTGAGGCAAGCATTTATTAAATAATAATCTAGAAGAAACTATTTTTCATTCAGTTTTATCATATCTACTAAAAAAATTTAAAATTTGTTTTTTATTTTGATATTGTTTTTTTATGAGTTTTCATTCATTACTTTGCTCGATCAAATATATATGCGGTAAATGTACATAAGAATTATTTGAGTCTTTAAGAACTGGAGAAAATTCAGTAATTTCTGCCGAGAGTAAATTTTGGAAATTATCAATTGCAATCTTTAATAAAATTGCTTTTACATTAAGAAAAAATTCATGTAGCAATAATAAATTCCTTGCTTTAGAATTTTAGAGATATTGAGTTGCCTACTGTACCAGGCCTTTCATAGAAGACAAATTCTTCACCGAATTTGTTTTTTAGCTTCTTCATTTGAGTTCGTTTTACATCGTCCTTTGTAGCCAACATGTATTCTATCTACATGTTTTACTTCAATTCAAATCAAAACGATCCTGAGTTCTACTACGATCGTTGACGGTTGTGAGTGTTTCAACGGGGAAATTATCATCGCGATGGACTATGGTAACCATCAGTGAGTTGACGGTATTGTAGGAATCGATAGATTCCAAAGAGCATCGTCGTCCAGCCGAATTTCTCTTGACAAGTTTATTTTATTTGTTAGAAACTTTTTTAAAAATTCAATGAAAATGTAAAACAGAAAGTGAAATGCAATTTAAAAATATATTTTTTAATAGTTTCTGGAACCTTCGCCTCAGTATTTATCAGCAAACTTGAATTGCGTTTCACAGCCCCTCCCTTCAAAAAATTCTGGACTCTCCTTTATGAAGGCACTTTTCTATTACCTTTACTGTGAATATCAACGCTTCGTTCATATTATTCAGTGTTAGATGATTAGGTCATCGCAGAGAGAGCCTGCCAAACTGTATTTTTTTATCTTGTTAGTGATTTCATTGCCATCTCAATTTTTAGGAATCTACCTCAAAGATATTTGTTAAAATATCGATGACATGACTAATGTTTTTTTATCATTATGTAGTTTTATCCAACAAGTGTTGGTATTTTAATTTTTTTGGCCATCTTAATTGTGTGCATATTTTCATTTATTACTTATTTGTATTCCAGATGAGAAAGTCTGCATAATTTCCGTTATGTATTTGAGATGATTATGAATATCCATCGGACCCGAAGTTTTTATACTTTGCAATCGATAATTGAAATATAGAGGCTAGCTATAAAAAGGAATTTGGTGCGATTAAATTTCTTCCCATGAAAATTTGTGTACTGTCAATTCTCTGCATCATTTACACTCGCTCGTACCAACAGGCACTCAAATATCAACCATAAAGGTTTTTCAATTTGTATTTCAATATGTCTGTTGCTTATTAATTATTTGAATTGTATATTTTCATGCATACATTCTTTTGGAATAATGTCTCATCTCTGTGGAAATACGTCATCAATTAGCAGCAAATGGCTGCAACTGACAGCGTCCATTTTCAATCACAATGCGATGCTATTTCGTTGTAATTTTACTCCGTTTTCAAATAATTTTAAATTTATGGTCAATGTGGTTTTGTAAATTAATTATTTATATCTTCTGAGATTTAAATTGTTAATTTTATTTAAAGTTAACTTTGCATTAATTGTGCTAATGCAAATCTAGTTATGTCTGCTCACACGACTTGTTAAATATAGAAAGGAGATCTTCTACCATATATTTTGCGGAACTTGACATTTTGATCAAGGATTTTGCCTCATCATCTACAAACGTCGTTTAAATTGAGCAATTATATGTTTTCCATATATAATGTAATTTAAATGCAAATATTACAGACAATGCGTCGAATTCAACGAATGCGTTCACATCGATGCCGATACAATGTTAATATTCCCTGCTTTGATAATTATCCAATTAGTTCACATTTATGTTTTAGAAAGCCTCAAAGTGATGCATTTTGGAATTGTGAATCATCGCCTAAAAATGATTTTTGTGAAAACTTAATGTAGCTAATTTATATCGCATACGCTCTTGCTTACGGAAAGGGGATGAGATTTTTCGAAAATATATGGCCAAGAAAATGATATCTTTTTCTTTATTGGCCAGCTCACGCATTGCCTAAACATGATTGAGCGATTTTTTACATCGATGGAAAACTTTGACTTTGGCCTTGGACAAGCAAAATGATCACTATTTCTCTCAATTCTAAGGAGATTCGAAATACAAACATTTGCCCTGTTTCAATATTTTTGGGCGAATTTTGTACATTTATATTTTCAAATTTAAGTCTCTTTCTATGAATTGTAGTGATTTGATTGTTTTGTATCCAAAATTGTAATGCTTTTGTCGACAGTGTACTAATGTAGGAATCGATTACTATGGGATAAGCAATACTATTGTCTCTCATTTATCTTGTTTTATACATGATAAGAAATGAAGATTACCATAACTTCTCCTATCTAAGGTCAATCAAATTTGATAATTTCAAAATGAACCAAATTATTATTTCATATGTTTGCCATATCGCCATTTGCATCACTGACGATAATTTATTATTCTATTCCATGTTAAGGTTAATGGAAATTATATATATATATATATTTGCTATTTCTTTTCCTAAATTCATGAAATTCCTAAAATATCTAGGTATTTCATATATTTACTGAAAAAATAATAGCCCTAGCCGCATCAACTCAAATTTTGTGATTTTGTGAAATTTTAGCTGTATCACGTAATTCTTAATTATATATTCTTAATTGGTGATAAAAATTGAAATTTGAAAAACTTTTTTAATATATGTAATTTGATAGTAATTAGCTTAATAAAGATGAACTCGACGATCTTTGTGAATTTGTGTTTTATTGATGAAGTCAAGGGCTTTTGAATTAGGTTTTTCCTGCAATTTAAATTCAAAATTCATATAATTCTTGATTTACTTAGTTATCTTTGTTTAAGTTGTGTAACAGTTGGTTAGGATAATTTTCATGAGATTGAATAAATTGAGGTTTCTGAAATATATGACTTCTTTTCCCAATCGAATGGAGGTAACGGTTGTTCTTCTTTTTTAATCTTTCGCAATAATTGTTTTGGATACCCATTAGATCTTAAATTTTCAAGCATATATATATATATATATATATATATACATTTATATTTATCTTTGTTTCAGTTTTTACGAAACGTTAATTGTTCTCACCTTATGTTGTTATTTTAAGTTTATGTAAATTAAGTACCGAAATAGAATTGATTCAAATTTTAATGCTTCACTTTCTAGCCGCTTCCGAAATGACCTCCAATTCCGAGAAATGGAATTGTGTTTTGGCGAAAATACATGTGACAAAACACCCATTTATTATAATTAAAGTTATTCACCTGAATGAGAAAACGATTGTTTCCGTATTCGAAGTTTAGCATTGGATTGTCTAATTTCCAGTCAATTTACTCATTCTATTGACAAATTTCTCCAAAAATATTCTATTTCCCTTTATTCATTCTTTTCCAGTCATTCATTTCCAATTATTGTTCGCGCGAAATTTTCTTGCGGACATATTTTTTGTTTTTATGAAAAACTCAAAATCAGCGCAAAGCGCAATTGAATTTGAATTTAGAATGATTTTTTGTCAACTAGTAAGAACTTCGTACAACTGCATAAATTCATTTTGAAGTAATCCTGAATTTCACATCTTTATAAGACACTATTTGTATTAATGAAAAACAACATATTTCTCATGGCTAATCGACTTATGTTTACTTGAATTGTAGTCTAGTTTTAAAATTTTACTTCAAAATTCGACATATTTGTTAGTTTTTGTAAATTATAGCCTATATTTGTCTTAATAAATTATGTTGGAAATTTGATGATGTTTTAATATTTGAAGATATTTTGGACGACTGCACAGCAGTTAGTTTCACCCTTATTATTACTTATAACAGAATGTTTTCAATAGATGAATTAAGCTAAGCATTTCATTTGATGTCTAGCATTGGAACATAATTGATTACAGATCGAAATTTATTAATTGTCTAACTCTAGACTTTAATATATGCTGTAGATGTTTATATTAACTTTCTCTACTGACAAATACTGACACTTGTTTTCAAGTTATACAAGCAAGCAATGTTGTTTCTCTAAGCAGGTTTAAAGTAAGTGACATTAGTGAGTTTCTTCGCAAATATGTTCTTAGGACTTAAATTTGCAAATATATTTTCAATTTATAGATTCATAACATTAAGTTATTTTTTAGAACTTTTAGAACATGAACACAAAGCTAACTTTTATATTTTGCTTGTTTTCTGTTTAGATTGTTTTCCTGAGTTTTAATTTCGCTTTGCCTGAATGTTTTTATAGTTTTGTATTTTATTACCGATTTAATAGAAGCAAAAAATTCTCTAATCTAGATAAAAAACTTGCATGCCTCTCCAGAGGGTCTGTGGTTATACATTTAACATACTCTGTAAGTTTGGGTGTATTATGAGGAAGTTTAAGAAATTTAATATTCTTGGGTTCAGTAGAGATTCTGTCCATATATATATA
>CABFPE010000194.1:736873-749572 GCA_900660155.1 Hofstenia miamia | reverse complement strand
TTGCATGCAATTTTATATGACATATTTGTTTGTATAAACAATATTTATATATATATATATATATATGTGTATATATGTCGTTTTATATTCCTGTACATGGCAATAAGTTGCAATGTAGAAAGGAATAGACCATTTTTATAGTAACCGCGGGCAGATTCTAGTTAATATATAGTAGCTAGCAGAATACACAAATGATTTTCTAAATGACACATCATAGTATTTGGGTAATATTAGTTCATTGCGAGTTTTCCCCCTTGATACTATAAATTCTGAGACGATTGAATGGGTTTTAATCTTTCCTAATTTTATCTATTCTAATTTGATATTGCTTTAGATACATATAATTTATTTGCGACCTGTACCAGCTTCTCTTAATATTTGTAATTTTTTCAAGCAGGCTTAGTGGGAGCTTTCTCTGCTTTTGTGTTATTGCAGGTACCCATACTTCTGCAGCAGATATATGACTAGAAAAGTGTTTTTGCTTGTCTTCATTTAGATACACTAACAAAAATGACGTACATTTTATTTGAAAATTTACTTTTCCAAGCACATACTGTACATGTGTCAATATAAATACCAAGATATTTATATTTATCTACTTCTCCTATTTCTTCTCCATTAGCAATTTCAAATTACTTTTAACAGCTTCATTGAGATCCTTATTTCGTATATTTGGGTGAGAAATTCGAGTTCAAATGTCTTGGACATATTAATTAGCAGATTGCGATATTCTGATTCTTTAATTATCTCAGAAAGCATTTGCAATCAGAAGCATGGATCTGCATCTAAGCTAAGAAATTATATAATGAAACATCATCAAACTAAAATCCAAGATGCAATATGCATTAAATTAACCAAAAAACCTTATGGAATATATAAACATGTTGAAAGAAAACGTTATTTAATTCTAAAAATTATCAATTTTAGGACTTCAGTCTGCATATATATATATATATATATATATATATATATATATGTATATTTATTTATTTGTTTTTTATTGATAATATATTTTTAACCCTAAGCTGACGGTGACTATTTTGTCCACATTTTCAAACAAATTTTCCAAGCCTATTGAGAATGTTTGAAATTGTTGAGTATTGATTCATCATTTGGTCAAAATGCTCCCATACAATAATGACCATATGTGGTAAACATTATTGCTATGGCTGAAGTACTTGAAATTATTAATTTCCCACAGTGAGTGTTTGAAAACCGAATTGTCAATATCCTGGAAGTCTCCCACATAATAGAAATGGCTATGTCAAAAAACAGTGCTTTTGTCCAATAAAGAGTCTTAATATACCCCTGCTTTTGTCACAAGTCTGGAGGAAGCTACGAAGCAAAAAATTAATTATTTGTTTTTAATAATAAGATAAATTACTAATATTTCTCCATTTTTTCTTAAATTGATTGGGTAGTCCCAAAATAGCCCAAATTCCTGCATTGTTCAAAATTTCATGTAATTGCATTACATCCAAAAACTTTAATGAATCTGTTCCTTTTTTGTAGTTTGATTCATGACAAATTTGAGCCTGACGTCTTACGAAAACTTTTTCTGTTTACGAGGCAATTTTGCTGTCCGATTTCCCTATAGTAAAGAGAGAACTAAATGGAATTGATCATTTTAATGAAACTTAATTTTTGCTGTATACAATGAGATTGTTCACAAGAACACAATCATAATTTTGTCATCATCATCATCATCATTGTGATAAACAAATGTCTATATGACTTATATATACTATTGTTGAATGCGTTTTTGTTTGTATTTTCCTTAAAGATGCTTCTGAATCCTATTTATTGTTTTATTCATGTTGTGTTTTATAGCTATTGAAGACTTTACACGCAGCAAACAATTGTGTTCTTAGATGGAACACAATGTTTAACAACGTTATCTCATTACTATCATGTGCTATCGTAATACGATACAATTACGTAGTATGAAGTAATGACTTTCTCAATCTTAAGAATCACTTTCTCACGTGATATGAATATCTTTGATCTTTGATAGTGTTGGACGCATGTACAATCGAGTTTAAACAATATGCAATCAACCACGACTTCACTTTTATTACGTTTCAAATGTATCTCTGTTGCAATTATTGCAACGTTTAAAATTGCCGTTCTGTTAAATTTCTCGCATTTCACTAGTACTATGTTTTCTTGAAAAATAGGATAATGTTATTTAAACTTTTTCAAATGATATATATATATATTTAGCGGCTTTTTGCTGCTTGAAAAGAACGATAAAACCGACTGTGCTCCTATGAAAAACGTAGTAATTGACTGCACCGCGGCGATGAGTTTATTGATCCTAAATTGACAATGAATGGCATAATTAATGCACAACTAAAGCCGATGCGCAGCACATCCGAACCAACGAATTCGTAGTTTTCTGGATGTACTTGATCTGCCGACAAATTATTATTCTTCTATGATGTTGATGTTCTCTTTTGAAGAATGGCCTGCATTACGAATTTCGAGGTTGACAACATCCAAACAAAGGGAATACAAGTGAAAATCGTCAAAATTTATAAAATGGATAGTTATCATAATATAGTCTGAACTGTTACCCGCCTTCCAATTATCGAATGTAACATACGGTGCAAAAATAGCAGAATTTCGCGCGGAATCTATAATGTCCAACACCTTCTGTTGCTTAGCAGAGCGAAGTTAGTTTATTTTTCTTGAAAGGGTTGTTGAATGCGGAAGCTTTATGCACCTTTTGAAAGCAAAGAGCTAAACCGTTTGAAGCCAGCACCTTCAGCAAGCTCGATAGGTCTACCATCGGTTCATTCCCACTTTCATCAAAAGTTCAAGCTATCAATGATTTTCCTCAGCCACAAAAGGTCAAGTCATTTCAGGAGTTTTTAGGAATGAACAGCGTTTATCAGCAGTTCTTATCGAATGCAGCTAGCATTTTAAGTCCTCTGTATCTGTCTCTCAAAGGTAAATCACAGCAACACGTTCTGTCATGGTCACTGGAAATGAAAAATGCATTTGAATGATGAAAAGGAGCTCTTGCCAAAGCTACATTTCTAGCTCACCCAAATATCAATGCTCCTCTCGTGGTTACAAGTGATCCACCTGACAATGGTATTGGTGCTGTTCTCGAACAACATATCAATGGATCATGGCAACCCCTAGGTTTCTTCAGTAAACAGTTGCGCGAACCAGAGCGCAATTACAGTAAATTTGATCGTGAATTATTGGCACTATATTTAAAAATACGTCACTTTCGATTTTTACTGGAAGGAAGCAATTTCACCACTTTCACTGACTATAAACCTCTTGTAGATGCAATATTGAAAAGTACAGATCCGTGGTAATCCCAACAACAACGTCATCGCTCGTTTATATTTGAATTCACTACTAGTATCCAATATTTACCAGGGAAAGATAACATCGATGTTGATGGTCTCTTCCATTCCTTCTTTGAATAATGTGTTTTTGGGCATTGGCTCTAGCCTCAGCTCAAGAAGACGATGAAGAAACGCAAAGATATCTTACAGCCATCATCAATATTCAAATAGTGAGCATTCCGATTTCTCCAAATGGTCCAACCTTATTATATGATATTTCTACTGGTCACCCACGCCCCATTTTTCTATCAATTCTCCGTCGCCAAGTGTTCGATTTTTTTTTTACAATCTTGAACATCCTGGTAAAAGAGCAACTCAGAAACTCATTTCACAGCAGTTTGTGTGGCATTGCTTAAAAAAACAAGGTACTCAGTGGGTCAAACAATGTGTAAAATGTCAATCATACAAAATTCAGCAACACATCTATACACCTTTAGAAAATTTCAGTGTACTAGAGAAACGTTTCAGTCACATTCACGTAGACCTAGTAGGACCATTACCATCATCCAATGGATTCACTCATTTGTTCACCATCATAGACAGCAACGCAATGGCCGAAAGCCATTCCATTTAAAGACACTTCAGCTACAGAATGTACAAGGGCACTAATTTATAACTAGGTATCTGGTTTCGGTGTTCCATTTCATATGACATCTGATAGAGAAACTCAGCTTACATTAGCGTTGTGGACAGCCATTTCGCTTAGCTTAGGGGTACACCACACTACATCATATCATCCACAATCGAATGGATTGGTTGAGAGATTTCATCGGACATTCAAGACATCTCTGAAGGCAAGGATAGTAGGCGCCACTTGGTTCGAAGAGCTACCATAGGTCATGCTAGGACTGTGGACGACACCCAAAGACGACCTACAGACATCCTCAGCAGAATTAGTTTATGGTGCCCCATTAACAGTACCTGGTACTTTGGTTTCAAGTAGGACAGTTCCTTGGCCATCACAAACTAAACTTCAAGCAACTCGATTAGATGTATCTAGCATGCCACCAATTGCTATTTCAGCACATGGTACTCGAAAGTCAAATGAAATTGTTAGATGCAAAGTATGTGTTTATAAGACATGATGCACATCGCAAACCATTGCAGCGTCCATATGATGGTCCGTTTGAATTAATTGCATCTGGAGATAAAACATTCCATGTTCGACTTTGTGACAGACAGGAACTGATATCCATAGATCGTCTTATTCAGCTTATGTGGACTTTGATCATCCACCAGTGCTTGCACAATGGTCACGTCGAGAAAGACCTCCTTATGTGACAGCTATTTAGCCAGAATCTCCTTTAGCAATCAACTCTGATAAATTATGCTATAGACGCAGTATGCGAAAATCTCAACGGACTAACTGTGTGCCCGAATGTCAGTGCTGATGGGGAGTTGTGTAGCGGTATTTATTCTCACACTGAAATTTATAGCCGAATGTCATAGTGTTTGATAATTATTTAAAAAATAAATTGGATTTCCCGCAAATTGAAATTAATGAGAAGATTATAATAGCATTGTTGTNTATATATATATATATATATATATATATATATTATAAACTAATTGAAGCTTCTATATTTTATATAATTTACAAATGGAACAATTTAGATTAAGTTGTAATACTTGTTTTTTATTATTATTTTGTCTCATTTTGTATTAGTATTATTTTTAAGTTAATACAATTAAAATCATAATAGTAGTTATTTCGAACTTATGGACTAAGTGGGGTTAAATTAGTTTTAAGAAAGATCATTTTTACAAAGTTGTTTTTATAGAATAATATTTTTCGTTATATGTAGCAGTTTTTAATATAGATAGAAACAGAAAGATACAATTTATAAGTTGGCTTTCCTATGAAATGATATTTATATTTAATATTCAAGCTTTTTCTAACTGATACTCAGTTGAATATATGCTTCTTAAAAAATATCCCTGCCTTGAATCAACTTAACGTGCTTAATCTACCCAATCCACCGAGTGTAACCAATGCAGCTCGCAGATTGCTAGTTACAATTTTAAAAGAACAAGAAATAGTTCGTGTATCTAGAACTGCAATAAAACCTGCACGAATATTCGTTCACATTCCTGCTAACTTGGTTCCTAAGAAGTTGTGTATTTGTTTATTATAAAACTCTCTTTCAGCCTTTGTATCAACTCCATTTTTTATAAATATTAGGGCTCGGCGTTTTTCTCTCAAAACCGAATCCTAATCGAAAGAAAAAAATAAAATCGAATTTTCAGTTTTTGGCAGAAGCAGTCGACTAGAATATTATTTCCAAGAAATGATGCGGTATTCTTGTAGCGAAAGCCAAAATGCTTAGCAAGATGAAGTGTAATTGTGCTTAATTGATTAACATCTTAATTTAACAGAAAATATATATTAGAAAGTTAGAAGGGTTTGCATCTCTTGAACAGCGTTTTCTAAAACCGATATTAGTTAGCTAAAAAACCCGAAATAGAAACTGACTCATTTTTTGGAAACCGCCGAGCACTATTAATTTTTATAAAATGGAAAATACGAACGATTATGAAATCGACGCCATCTACCGTTATAAGTAATTGCTTTACGCCATCTGTCGTTGTTTTAATATACCACGAGTGAATATTCATGATTATACTTGTAATGCTAGTATTACTTGTGTATACTAAATGCGTATGTTTAGACGAGCGACATCACTCTACTCGAAAACAATCCTCATTGTGCTCTGAGGGAGAGAAAAGTAGCAGAAGTGACAAGCCCTTACTTGATGGAGACCTATACAAGGTATCCAATCATAATTACTCTATTTTGCATTTATTTACTACTAAATTGTGTAATATATATATATTTATATCACTTAGTTATGATCAGTAATGTCTCCACTATCGTATTGTCTAAATTTGGTTTATTTGGTTAACGGCCTATATATTCCCAAATATATTTTATGGGTACCACGATTAACAATATTTTTAATCAATCTCGATAATAGAGCATCAAAGGTGATTTTCTTTTACTGAAGATTATCCGTTTATTAACATTTTCCAGCTTGGTTTTTTATTATTATTATTATTATTATTATTATTATTATTATTATTATTATTATTATTTTGTCAGCTCTGTACAAGTTTGTAATTATTCGGTCTTTATTAGGTCCGCTTGGTACAAATCCATAGTAAATTTTAAATGGAAATTTCATTTCATAATACAAATTGCAAAAATTAAAAATTAGCCTGAAACTTTGAAATGTGATAGATTCCCGTCTGTTTTTTTAGCATACTTGGGTTTCGGCCTCATCTTGTAAATATTCATGGAGAAAGCAGAAGTTTCCGCTTTGTACAAGTGTGCGCTCTGTAACTGTAGAAAGTGACAATATGCACTAAGCCCGACCCGATCAGAATATTCACTACCTAACAAGACACGACCCTAAAATTTCCTACCTAACCCGACCAGAAAAGTAGACCTTGGATTTATAATAGTTAATTTCTTGAATCTGTCTCTCCAATCATATGAAGTTTAACATCAGTTATTTCCTGATAGGGTAACATAGCCACTCATTGGCATTACTTAAAATCTTGGATTTTTCTTAAATCGAGTGGTGATTAACAGCAGTAACTTTCTGATCAATCAATCTAATTTTTACACAAATCATTCCTGAAACCTGAAATCAGGTCTGGTTTAATCGAGTACCCGATGTCACTCTCTAATACAGAGAGGACCCTATGTTAATTATTTTTGTTATTATTACTATTATTATACAACTGTCATATTTTTTCACTCTTATGTTGATTGTATTTAATCACATTTTGAGTGATTCTGCTTGCAATCGGATAGTATTTTTCAAAATTCATAAAATGCATCCGTTTCAGATTGGAAAAATCAATATTTTTAAATCGTACAATTCCAAATCTCGGATTCAGATCGAAACGAATATCATTTTTGGATTAGTCCAAAAACCTTAACCAATGCTGAAGATGACTGAAGACGTGGTTTTTTAAAAGATTTCAATTCATGTGTGCAACCAATTAAAATAATTTGATAGTATTTTCATAATTTCTTGCTAAACTTCTCAATCAGTGTTCTAATCTAAACAAAAAGATGACTTTTCCGTTTGGGTGAAAATAATTTGAATCTATATGAACTATTGATGAATTTTATTATTAAAGAAGATTCACAATTTTAACTGTTAGATTTTCATAGGGATTCTGATTGAAAATTCTGTTAGATTAATAACCAATGCATTTTTGGGAAAACACTGATTGAAATTTGAATTATTGCCAGGTAAATGATATTCTTTGAAGCCTCTTGTCAAAAAGGGGAAATGTAGCAGACAACATGGCGCACCTGAAAATAACTGAAGAAATGTGTTATTTTACTTCAAACATTGTTACATATTTTGCCGTTCAAATAATCCAACCAAATATCGTTTTTAATTTTTGTTAAAAATTGCATTTTACAACTGTTTACGTCATGCTCAGAACATTGTAAATAACTAATCACGACTAATTTCTTTGAAAATTCAAAGTGCACTTCTTTGTAAATGTAGAATGTAGTATTCTCCTTAAATTAGTTTTGTATTCGCTATATTTTAAAACAATCCTCATCAATTGAATTAAGAAATTTTCTGTGGAAAATTTTGATGGACTTCTACTGTACTACGTAATTATTGAGATGTCTTGCACAAATTGAGTCTTCATTCTTTTCATTCATATTTTCTACTTATAAATTTACTTTTAGCGCAATGTCAATATATTTCCAGTTGATATTTTATGAACCACCTTGTACAAGTTTTCCGAAAAATCACTGCGCACTGAGAACTTTGGGTTTAAAGAATTGATAAACACGTAGCTCCGAGTTTAAAATATTTATTTATCTTGAATGAAAGAAGATGGTGTTGATGGTTGAACAACACGTGTTTTTAACATGACATCTAGAAGAAGAAGTTATCATTTCATCCTTATAAAGTGATATTAATTCATCACCTGATATAAGCAGATTCCAAAGCACGTGTTCATTTCTGCAGATATTTGAGGGTTTTAGGGGTTGTTAACGCAGTCCTCTGCTCAGTCAACTGACTTGACTCCAGCAGGTTTTTTATGAGCTGCTCTGAAAAGGTTTTCTCGTGGAATACATACGCTGTTATGGAACTTCAAACAGCAATGACCACTAACATGGAAAAAATTACTTACTAAGCTTTAAAGATGGTCTTCTTGCACTTTCAAAAATGCTTGAAAGCCTGTCTAGAAATCGAAGCAGACATTTTACTGCATAGAGATTTTTAGGACACCATGTAGTAGTCGCTTCAATTTACACGTTATGAGAAGGATGATACATTTAATGAAGTCATGAATTCAAAATGATCATTATTCTTGTTAAAGTAGCATATAAATTGTGTTTTGACTGAAATTATTTAGTTACGCACTCAGATGGATAGTCTTGGTTGTTATTTAATCGTAATTACATATGTACAAGTCGATTCTAAACATCATCTTGCATGTTTAAAGTATCTGCTCATGTAAAATTTTCTTTGACACGCATAAAGCTTAATTTAACAAAAGCTCTTCTTTTCAACTTCATTAACATATATTTAAAGATCAATAGTATTGAGTTCAAAAAGATCATCAACATATATAAAGGTTAAAATAATATTATACTAAGTAAACCTAAACCTTTTCAAGTTCATATTCGGAAATATAAATCATATACGTAAAAGGCAAATTCAAATGTGGAAAAGGTAAATTCCGAATATGATTTAGTTTCTCCGAATATGAATTCACTTTTTCAGAAATTGAGTTTACTTTGTGTGGATTTGAACTTCAAAATGTGTAGTTCTGCTTGTTTGTTTTCAGTGTATACTAGAGAGTGACATCGGCTACTCGATTTCGGGTCGCCTCGGCTCGGGTTCAGGTACAAAGATTAGGTTGATTATTAAAAAATTACTGATGTTAATCATAGCTTGATTTGAGAAGGATCCAAGACGTTAAGTAATACCAATCAATTGCTGTTTCCCCGTCAGAAAATGATTGATGTCAATGACCATTTGATTGGATAAAGATCCACAACGTCAAATCATATTCAACGTTTCGGGTCGGGTCGGGTTCGGCTAGTAAATATTACGACCGGGTCAGTTTCGTATCCATGCTTCCTCATGCTGTAACTCTAGTGTATACGTTCTAATAAATTCTGTACGTTTATTTTATTCATGTATCGATTTTGAAACATATTGAAATCTTTGAGTAGGAAAATATACGTTACTTACTCTAATTTTTTGCTTGATATTTGGAAAGTTTGTTTATTTTTCTTAGAAAAACAATTAACACCCATAACTCTGTTCGTAGTTCTTGATGCAAGTGTTATTGATTTTATGACTGTTAACATGTAAATGCCTTTCACCAGTACGCGTTTCACGTAATGTTTTAATTAAGATTGTTATGCACTGAACCGCGTTTCTCTGAGTGTATCCATATGCGTAATATTAGCGGTTGAGCTCGTCCACTTCCTATATTTGGTAAGTGATTTTCCATACTTCCATAATTAAATCTCTAATTTTCCTGGCAATCGAGATAACGCTGTCTACTGCTTGTGAGTAATATCTTTGTATAAACTACAACATAGTTTAATGATTATAGAATCTAAATCAATTTGAAAATCAAAACGCTATTTTTCAATTTCAATTAAGGGACTGTTTAATATATTCAATTAACTGTCATAGCTAAAATATCAATGTTAGCATGTCTTCCTATTTCGTTTTCAAGTTTTAATTTTTTATTTATTGCTCGACTTCTTTTATATTTTAAATTTCTGCTGTAATACATGGTATTCTTTATTTTTATTTAGTCTCAGTTTCTATTAACACTAAATTTATTCAATTTATACAAACATAGGTTTACTTCTGTTGTGAAATGATAAGGAAAATGATTACTGAAGTCATCTAAATTGTTATTTTCTTCAATGAGAAATTCGATTTTGTAAAAACATTCAAATACCATACCAAATAATGAGTCGGTCTAATGCTCATGGAAATAACACCGACCTTCAAATATTTTGTTTTCTGAAGAGAAAATACGTGAGAAATGTCCTGGCTCGCCTAATCGTGTTCACGACACGTTGTTTTTTGAAGTCGAAAGGGAAAGATTTGACAATTTTCTATCTTGTCCTGTTATTGTAAGCATTTAAATTTTTTTGAAGAAATTAGTATAGATTTAGAAAAGTTACTAATAGACTTTGGATTAATTGATTTAAAAATTATCCCCAAAAATTTTGACATTTCATAACGCCTCAAGATAATAAGAACCTGCCCTCCTTCATTCCCTACCATAAACGCTCCAAAATATATCAAACTAGACTATCGTAATTGCACACTCACAATATTTTTGGTATGTTGTGACAATTTCCTTTCCATGGAATATGTTAGATTATGAAATATGAAGTACGAGGGCTACAAAACACTTTCGAAAAGTGAAATAGTGATTATGAACTGCATGTAGCACATATGCACACATACACAGTACACACTAAGTCTTGTATGGAATATAAATAATACATTTATATGCAATAATTTTTGTTTTGCTATTACTTTGTTTGTTATGTATGTTTAACCTTAAGCTGCTCATTGTAATCCTTAATGTACCAAACGTTTTTGTCCGCATTTTTAAGAAATTTTCTCCAAGCCTATTGGGAAATTTGGTAATTCTGAGATTTGGACACATCTATGAGTAAGTGTGCTTCTCTGTTATGCTAAAAATTTGTAAGAAAGCTATTCTTTTGCTTAAAGTAATGAAAATATTAACTTGTTTTCAATGGAAATTCGATTTTTGCAAAAGTGGTTAAATACTTAGTGTTCAAATAATAAGGCCCATGGCAGTAACAACTAGCCTCACCGATTTTGTTTTCATCCAATAAACCACCAAGTTGAAGCAAATTACGAATGCAAATGCCATTGGGGCTTTCATACTTGATATATTATTTTCATTGAGTTATGAGCATTTAAGAAAATTTCATTGAAACTATCACAAATTCTATAGATGTATGGGCCAATTAGGGTTAACATTAGCGTTTAAGGCTTCGAAAAATTTTGTATAATATTAAGGTTAATCTATTTTTCGTTTATTTGTTTTACCTCACAATTTATGCGGGGTCTAGTGTTTGGATTTACTTTTTATTAGTAAGATACTCTTAGTTGCAAATTTGAGAAAAATCCATTATTTTTTATTGTGTTCTTCTTCAGGTACCATGTACAAGTTTAAGTACACCAAATTTAATATTTTTTACAATATCAATTTTGTGTATTAATATATATTTATAGAGTTTGCATATTTCCCGGGGAGAAACTGAATAATTTCTGGCAAACAAATTTAGGTACGTTGTTCTGTAAATAAAATTTACTACAGAGAAATCGAGTTCTGCTTTTCAATTTTATGAAAAATTTTATATATTATTTAATGGAAATGCGGATAAGACTTTGTAATGTTTTCCCTAACATTCCCATTGTCCCTGCCACAAGCACAAAGAGTGCAATTTTGTGCAAATAAATATTTTTATTACCCAGCCTTGCCTTGCAATGTTTGTAACGATTCTCTCCAATATTTTCTTAGATGTCAGATAACTGCAGAAATTTGTTGACAAATCTGAGACGCTAGACGTGATTTTATCAAATTACAACAAATTTTATTGCGCGCAATTTATCCTTCGTTTGCTATAATAATTGTTTTCTATACATTGATCTAACATCACAAAGCTTAAAAGGAAGTTTTGTTATCTGATAAGGATTATTGCAAATAAAGTCTTGATTTCTTCACTTAACCTTATTCCAGTTGGGCTTTTTTATGTACGTTAAACAGTTGGGGGGCAAATTTGCCCCCCCCCCCTGTCTAGAATGCTCATTTCTTAACGAAATTCGATAAAACTTTGTAGGGTTGTAGTATGACATGTTACCATCAAGAAAAAAAAGGTACCATCGTTTTTGGTCACGTGGTCATGTGATGACGTCATCATTTTATGTTGGCATAGCTGATTTTAGCATTTTTGCAACAAAAATTGCATAAAAAGCATCTTATACATATTTTTTGATGTATATTGGATACTTATAACATAATTAGTTTCCAAACATCATTTGGGTAAAATTTGAACAGATTTTGAGCATTATTTATTGCAAAAATGGAAAATATGACGTCATTGCAGGTTGTAAAATAGACTTTTTTCCACATTTTTCATTTTTTGAACCACAAATAGATACAAAAACAAAAAGGAAAGTTTTTTTTCATTGATTTGTGTTACCTTAGACATAATACATTGGAAAACCTACGTCTCAAAGCTTATAGAGACAAAAATATTGTGCTATAGCCTCAAAAA
>CABFPE010000194.1:719517-736829 GCA_900660155.1 Hofstenia miamia | reverse complement strand
AATAGACCTCCGGAAAATGCTTACAGAGGAAAAGTACTGGTCCTTTTGACTCAAAATTTTCAGGGATTGGTTACAGATAAATTTTGTTTACTGAGTCGAAAAATTTAGTTGTGTAATGGGGTCTAAAAAAAGTTAAATTTTGTTTTACCATATATTTACGTAAATGGATATTCGATCGTATTTTTTCAACTGTTTAATTCTTTCAATACAAGCTTTGCGGTCATCTAATGCTCAAAATTTGGACAAATTTCAAACTAGTTTTTTTAAAAAGGAATTTATATGTAAATAAAAGTCTCAATTTTCATTTGCACAATTAGCACAACCGTGAACTCGGTGACATTCAGGAAATATTCTGAAATACTAAATTTTGGAATAAAAATTGTCATCAACGTCAGTATCATGTATTGCTTGGTATATCTTGATTTTGACAGTGTATTTAGAAAATAGATTCTCCTTCAATATCATCGGCTTTTAAACCCTATTCGACGGTGTCATCCGGAGGGACGAGCGCAGTTCGTCTCTGGGAGCGGATGGATGCATATCAGAATGAGAGAGATGTCTCTAAAGAGAAGCTCACGGTGTTAAAAGCGCGACTGCAAGATGTTATCGTCAAACATTCCAACTTCATTTCCAAGGTAATTCTTCAGAAAAACTGAGTCTTCTAAGTTTAGATAGGGGTCAAAAGCAACAGTTCTTCCCTATTTTATTTTAGACTTGCGATCAAAATTGACTGTTTTTCTAGAATGAGACGTTTCAGAGGCCAACAAACAATTATAGTTTTAAAGGTTGAAGAAGTTATCCATTCATTTATTTTCAAGTACCTATTACCTGGTAGACATAGTTCATTTAAATCTTAGTAACAAAATCTCCACGTGTAAAACGTATTTACATACATTGAGACCATATTTTTAACTTTCAATGGAATGCAAAAAATATGTAAAATTTTCTTTTAAAATCCATTGTTATCTCTTGGAAATCACTCTCTTCAATTAGGGACAATTAGTTCAAATAAAATTTTTTCAAAATGAGTTTATGATGTTGTATCATATGTTAATGTGTTCAAGTATTTGTGTTTTAGTGGAACTTTGACTAAGAATGTTAATATCAAATTTATAATGTATTATCGTATGCCACGCATGGTTAGTATCAAATATTAGCAAAAACTAATGATATGGAATAATTGTTGCATTTGATTCGCGAATAACGAATAATATAGAATAATTTTGACAATAATCTGGTGACTTGTCAGCTAAATTACATTAGTGATAGAATGCCATTCAAGTGGTGGAAGACTAGTAGATTGCCTCCCACCAGGAAAAGTCTCCACATCTTCTGTAATGATATTGCCAATTCCGCTTTTTCTGGTTATTGAGACTATCCACAAATGACATCTATCACTTTTCGTTTCTTCGAATAGTTTGCTTTTTCTTTGCGTTTGCGTTTTTAGGCAAGACTTCATCTATTAAAATTTTTAACATCACTGCACTTAGACATGAAATGCTTTTTCATGGTTAGTTTTTATACTTCTGACTTCATTGAAGTAACGTTCTTGTATACATTTCACTATGAATTTTTCTGTTGGACATTAAATTTTGAACCGTTGTCTAACATAAGATTTTCTTATTAAGACTAAGACTAAAAATCTAAAATTTTGAATATAAATTAGATAAATTTGTGGAATTTAGTACTGGTTCTTAATACATTATACAATACTTCTTACAAAAACAAAAGATTAGTCACACAATAAAGTTACATGAATAAATCCCTTAAAATGCAAAAACTTATTTATTTTAAATTCTTTCCAAAAATAATATTTGAAGTTTGGGATATTCATAAACTTATGGAGGATATTGAGCAATATTAAATTTGAGCCAATTCAATTTCGAATTTTTATTAACAAACATTTTCTTGTATTGAAAGCTTCCTATACCAATAAATGATCCATTAGCACATACATAAATTTATAAATTATAAAATAAATTAAAAATTGAACTTTTTCATTTGATTCTTATTATTTCCAGACGCAGAAATTCCTGATGTTGCATGAAGTACTCTTTTAAGTCGTGATTGCGGCATCTTGTAAACATTCACCTCTTTCCATTGAGTGTCGTCAATTACTATCAGGAAGCAAGTGTTACCTTTTAACTCTATCTTATCGCTCACTGCTGGACAAACAATTACTCATTGTCTAACTATAGGTTCATGCTGCTCAAATTCTGAGAAACACTTTTCTGCTTGAATTTGTATATTTCGCAAGCTTTAAAAATACAAAGAATTTAAATCGTTTATGCGCTGTTTGAGAGGTCACTAACGTCAATTTTAAGCATAACTTTTATGCACCCGGGTCATAATTTTAAAGTTACTAAGACGTTTTTGCTATTTTATTTGCATTTTAAGCAATTGTACCCAAAATAATCGTGAAGCATTATAATTTTATTTTAAATAACCGCTAAAAACACTGAAACAAGGAACAACAAAAATTGAAACTACAATTTCAGACTAACATAAGGTACTTCAATTTACACCAATCTATATTTTCAATAAAGTTTCGTTTGCATCATAATATATATTAAATTTTTAATACAGCAAAAATGGTTTTAAACAGCCTTCAAATTATTTAATTAGTAGATTGTGCGAAACCTGTAACGTGTAAATTTTCATTTGTAAAGCATTCAGATTTTCTCTTTCGAAATGCTTTTCGACGAGGACATCTAAAATAATATTCAATATTTCCAGTTATAGTGTTTTACATTAAACAGCGAATCAACATCATTATTTTTAAGTGTATATTATAAAAAGCATGTAGAAGACAAAAAGAAAAGAAAATTTGCATTACACCATTACATTCGAGAACAATAATGTATAAATGGATCCCTTAAATAATTAGACGTAACTCCGTCTTCCATTAAACAATACCAGGAGTAATGGGAAAAGATAATGAGATGGCCGCAGACGTTTCAGGAAAATCCTGTAAAGCAGATGTATTCTTCCATATTTAACCACGAGGGCAGATCTGGTGCTGGAATTCATTAAGTGAAAAGCTGTTGTAATTATCAGCAGATTTCACAATGTCATTGCTCTTCTTAGAAACATTTAGGTCAGATTCGATTATAGAGGAATGATGAGTTGCGATCAAGTCTTAGGAAACATCTGAGTGAGTATAAAACACGTAACTGCCATAAGTTACTTAAAGAAATTGATGTGGAAGCTGCAATCCAAAAAATAGCTTCTAAGAAAGATCACAAAGCCATTAGGAGCACCGAGTCGTTTATTAGTATCTTGTGTGAAATACTATCATATGTTATAGAGAAGTCATTGGTTTGAGTCATGACTCCCGAGGATGGCTTATATTCCGATTTTGCTCAATACAGTGAATGGTACTTAAAAGAGCTGTAGATTTGTTTTTTGTATTACATTCTGTCAGAGAAGGATGAAACATATTTAAATTATTGGGAAATTATTTTTGTTGCAAGAGACACGGATTAGTCTAAGACTTATATCACTATTATCTTAACCCCCAGATGACAACTGGAGTCCATTGGACCCCCAGAGTCAATTCACAAGCTGCTTGCCAATTAACTAATGTAATTAATTTGACAAGCTCATAGAAAAATTATAATTTTAATATATTGTTTTAAGAAATGTACTAAAAATTTGAAAATTGGAAGAGGTTTTTGCAGTATAAAGAGTATATATGGACATGTTCCTAGCAACGTTGGCTGAAAGATGATTCACTGCACGTTTTATATGAGCGTATATATTTGCGAATGTCTCTTTAAAGTCTTGCTTGAATTCCGTGTAATTTTGACTCATTCTCATTTCTTATACACAATGCTTGACACACTTTTAAACCTTTCGTTTATATTGTAAATTTAGAGATTGATAGATCATATTTAATAAATTCAGCATTTTTTGCTTAAATTCTATAATAAACAATTTTGGGCGTAAAACATGAAATTATTCCAATAAATCTGTTGATAGCATTGTCTGAAAAATTATCATTGCAAATTGAGTGTAATTTTAATAATTCATTTGTTGCCTTGAGAGTCGAGTAAGTTTCTGAAATCCGATTACGCTTGCATTTCAAAGAACTATCAGCAAATCCTAGTTCCCGGAATTATTTTAATTAAACGGCTACTTAATTGCTTTTGAAGTTGAGACACAGCTATTTTATAGATTATTCATTTTGTCTAAGGAAATGACTGTACTTTCAAGTTGTCTCATAGCCTTTTCTTTTCTTTTGAATATGTAATTAATCCTTGAATTGTTCAATCAGACTTATTAACAAGGCTGTAGGAATGAGGGAACGCCCTCGCTTTATTCTATGAATTTTTACACACAACTTATATTTAAATGATGGTCGAACCATGGATCTTTGCGATGCATATCACAAACGTAAACATTGCAGAGATACAAGTGCGAACCTGTAGAATCATTCATTACCAAATTTTATTATCCATACTTTTCTCACTTGAAAGGTTAAAAACATTTGTGAAAATAGATGAATCTCTAATGTAAAAATTGCAGCGGAAAATACATTTTCTCATTGAAATTTATCAATATGAAAAACTAATTAACTTTTTCAAATTCTTTGTTTTTGAAAAATTGAGTCAATATTGTAAATTTTGTGTTTTTGAAATTTCGAACGGAAATCTTTAAAGGTTCGATTTGCGCTCCCTATTTGGCTACAATCATAAAAAGAATATCTTTAAACATGAAAGTAAGATTAAACTCTTAAGTCATTGTATATTGCTTCCAATAGTTCTAGTTTATCCTTTTTATGTAAAGCGTTTTCTTAGATGTCATATTTTTTAAAAACGATGCATTTTCAGTGATTAAAAGCATTTGCTATTCTTTTTCAAATGCATGTTAAGTCATGCAACTTTAAGAACTTCTCCGTCCAGCTTCATTTTCGTTTGTTAAATGTGTTATTAATGCTTGTTTTCGTTTTATTTAGTTGATAGAATTTTCCTTTGAATATTAACAGATGGTGTTTACATTTCTAATATGGTATTTTGTCTAATACTCTCTTTCCAAATGAGCATTTCTTAATGCTAGGTTATCATTTGTTCCCTCCTTGGCCTTACTAGGAATTACTCGCAGCTACAAAGTATTTTAATTTAATTAGATTTGTCAAAAATTCTTGCTATTCCAACAACTCACTGTACCATATTAGAGTTCTATTGCAAAAAAGTTTATTAACTTGTTGATTTCACTTGCAAGTTAATATGTGTGATATTTATTTTATATCATTGAAAGGTCTACTATATGTACAATAACAATACACCGAACCAATAAAATTCTTCAACAAATAAATAGGCCTTCAAATATATGTCATGCAAAAACATTGAAGTCCATTCTTTATATTTTCTATTCACATCAATATATATATATATATATATATTTAAAGATTATATCGACTCCAACATAAATGACAAGTTGTGAAGTAAGATGTGTAATATCAAATTCAGTCTTATTGAATTCATTAGCTTTTTTATTACACTCTGTTATTAATTGCTCAATTCGTTTATTGCATGCATGCAATTGTTTCATTCTGATTTTCTTAATTCTGCTGAAAATATTTAAGGTAAAGCTACATATTTTTTCACACTATTGGTTTGATTCAGTGTCCTAGTATTTTAGTTGTCCTTGATTGTTGTAATATAAACTGCTTTTGAATTGGAAGATTGAAAATATGCACAGGTTACAACAAAATCTTTTTTGTCATAAGAATATTTTTCAAATGTTCTTAAAAATTCTATTTCTAATTGTGAATTTCAAAGTACAACGAATGTATAAAATAATTCTTTCTCTTAAAAGGAAGTGAAAAAACTAAATAACATCACAAACATATTTCTTTGATGTTGTCCATGACATATGCGTTAATGTATCAAATACTAAAACATGGGGAATATTGAGGTGTTAATGTCATTACCGACCCAATTCCATTAATTAAATGAATGGAATACTGTTGGTATGCAACTTCAGAGGATTGTTTTTCCTTACCAGTTTTATAAATATCTTTATGGCGTTTTACTAAAAAAGTACATGCAAGTTCTTACTTTGTAAGTGGAGTGGAAAAAGATTTAGGAGTAGATCCATTTAATAAAGAATGTCTCTATGAAGTCAAAGTTGTTTTTTCAGCAAATAGCTAGATGACATTTGCCTTTCCTCTGTATTCGATATTTCCTAACAATTTAAACACAGAATATAAAAGTTAGAATTTCACATTATCGTAATTTACCATCCAATTTCTTTCGATAAAGTCTTAAATGACTCTCATCTGGGTAATAAATAAATTTATGCTCTGATTTAAGCCTTAAAATGGATTCAGCAAATCCTTTTCACTTCGTTATATTTTTAGTGTAAAGTTGGATCCATCAAGATATCATTGTACTGTGCTTGTTGATACGTCTATTACGATATGTGGATTATGTTTTAGTTTGACAGTTAAATGCTTTACAGTTGCTTGACATTTTTGTTCCAAAAGCTTATAACTATATACTGTAGTAAGACTTTTAGGAATAAATTCGAATTTGTAAATTATGAATATATAACTAACATATGGGATTACTGTTTTTCCTGTATTTTCCTGAGCAGTAACTGTGGGTTTCCTGATTAAATTTCAATTTCTTAAGTATAATCATGTTTGTTCTATTCATGAATTTTTTTGCAGTATGTACAGAGGCTATGCACACGATTTTTTACTGAAGATGATTTACTGTATGGAGAATAAAGTAAACAGTATATTAGTTTATAGTTTGTTTTTTTTAGCTTGATTTTTTAATAAAGTCATAGTTTGATATTTTTTACAAATTGAATGACTTAGGTTCCATCCAAGCCTGCTTAGAATATTTGAAAGAATTTGATATGGACACATTTATGGGTTTGTGCCGATCATGTAATGATTAAAATTTGTGTTAAAAATTATTTCTGTGCCCAATGTCCATGAAAATCAGTTTCGTTAATTTATTTTCTTGGTTAGGGGTGGAATAGGGTTTTTTGTTAATAAAAATTTAGTACAAATGTATACTATACTAGAATATGGAATGAAAATACAAAATCAAAATTTACGGTTTACACTATAACTTTCTTCTTGATTCAGTGCTGTTAAAAATGAAGCCGCTAAATCATCGATTTTAACTGAGTCAAGAATGTCTTGATGTGTGTGGCACACTGCAATATAATTTTGAGACGTCTTAAAGCTGAAAAGGAGCATTCAGCTCCACATTATGGCAATGGTGTTACAAGCATCAACTTCATTAGTTTAAACACTTCTGGAAAAAGTGTGCAAACCTCTGGAATAAGGTTTTGATATGCAAGCTGCTCATCATATCGAAAAAAAGAGAGGAGAATTTTCTATCTTCTGGTGTTTTCAGATTGTAAATATCTTCTTTTGTTCGTGAGTTATAACCATTTAAACATTTTGGGGTATCCATCGCAGATTTTGAAGCGTGCCTAGTGGAAATAGGGTTAAACATGCCTAAACACCAAAATTGAGTTTTTATTACGTGTTCACAATTTTAAAGAAATAAATAAAAAAAGCCTGATTTCTTACTAGCATTAATTAACGTTGGATTATCCGATAAGATATAATTTTCCTATCAAAATTTATTTAGGCTAAACCTTAACTTAATCTTTATGATTTTTTAAATTTAAAAATATAAGTTGTTTCCTAAATGAATTTACTGCATGAAAATTTAGCTTTTTTAAAATTAATGTTGAATTAGTTTTGTCCACATTTTGCTGTGAAGGATTTTTTACTTGTAGGACAAGGCCAAACGTCACTGCCTTTTATTTGCAGACTTGCTTAAAGAAAAATGTGTGTGGCAAGACCTGCTTTTCAAGACGAGGAAGCGAAGTTTAGACTAAATTAATATACGAATTTTCAAAAAAGATCGTTTCTTGTGTAGTTCTTGTCCAATCAATCAGAAGTTAGTTTTTGTTTGAAAAATTCTGTTGGTTCTTCCAAATAAAACAAAATTATTGATCGCATAATTCAAATGTATTTCAGCAGATAGTAAAATTTGCTTCGAGGCCATCAATCCCCATTAAGGCTTCGGCTAGACCAGTGGTTCTCAATCTTTTTTAACCGTGGATCTCTTTTTCTCTTAATTCTTACTGTTACCAACATAAAATGTCGTATTTTCTACTGAATTACTATAAAAAATAAAGCAACTGCATGAATATTTTTACTTTTAGTATTTCAAAATAATGCAAATTTCTGTAGAAATTCCATTTTCAGAAATGAAAACCGTTCTGAATTAGAATTGCCTTATGGACCACCAAAGTGGCACCGTGGACTCCCAATTCGCTATGTGTTGTGCGTGTGCTCCAGTAAAATTACATCGACCCAGATGAGAACCGCTGGGCTAGACTATGTGATTGGTAGCAAGAGTTATTACAAAATCGCATAACCAGAAAATGGTTAGTTTGCGGTTAGACTATGTGATTGGTCACGCGTGATCTGTCACAAATTCTAACCGTAGCCTTAGGCTTGCGATGCTTTAAACGTGATACATCACATGTGACCAATCATATAGTCAAACCGCAGTGTAATGCTCATTGTATATATCTTTTGGAAATGTTGTGAAATAGTTCTAATCTTTGAATAGTACTGAATTTTTCTAATCAATGTTTACTTTCTTATGGAATTCATCACAACTTTTGAGTTGTTGTATACATGTATAAAACACTTACATTTTATTTGTGTATACCATTAAGTCTAAATTGATATTAGTGGCAAGATAATTGAATTACTGCTAGTGTGAATTGCAATTCCGATATACTATTTTAAATGATTTTGAAGACTTTACTAAAATAATGACAGCATGAGTTTTTCTTGAAAAGAATTTATTGTGTTAAATAGCAATTAATCAATCGTTGCAGAGAAATTTAAC
The DNA here is from genome assembly GCA_900660155.1 of Hofstenia miamia. Taxonomy (NCBI): domain Eukaryota; kingdom Metazoa; phylum Xenacoelomorpha; order Acoela; family Hofsteniidae; genus Hofstenia; species Hofstenia miamia. The sequence continues at coordinate 727,929 of CABFPE010000194.1, read as the reverse complement.
TGTAAAAACTTCCTTAATCAAATGTTCACTATCCCATGGTGATGGAAATGTAGGCTGACAGTTGGATTTGATGCATTTCTTAGTTATTTTCACTTTATTAACACACTTATCTTGTAAGTTTTTCCCTATTAAATATTCGTATGACACACAAAACACGATGTTGACAACCTGTTACAGTTATTAAAAATTTTTCATTTTTAATTTGAAAATTGTCAAAATGCCTCTTTGAACTTCAATGCCCTATTGATGTATATGCACTACATTGCGAAAGTAATAATGCACTTACGTGGAGAAAACTTTTTTATTTCACGCTTTCGCGTCATCCAATCAACCTTCATGTAAAAATTTGCATTCTTAAAATTAAGTTGCGCAATGCATAGTGAGTCTGGCACAATTTGTGTAGAGCAATTTTTTCAGGTCGGAAATAGTCTTTGCATGGAATGACGCGGGATCTAGACAGATATTTTCACCCAATCTCATTCAGGTGGTTCGTCATGATTTCATTTTTCGAATCAGGGCTGCAAAAAAAATAGTCAAATAAGTTTGTGAAGGAATTGATTCATTGTTAAGAAAATGACAGGGAAATCTATTCTACGATCGGTATCTTATTGACTAAAGCATATAGTATGGATTCCGTCTTGGTTGTTTCAACAGAACTTCTGTTACAGAAGGTAGTCTTTGAAGGTTTTCGGAAGTCCTTTGAAATATTTCTCCTGAGATTCCTTCTACATTATAAAATCTTCAATGATTTTTTAATAGTCTTGCATTTCCTTATCTTGCACTTGTTTCCATTTTCTACACGAGCACAACTAAATCATTCAATTGTAAATTCTTAACAACGTACAAAAGTCAAGTATTTTTGTCCGATGAAATTTTCAAAATCATGTTTTCTTAGCAGCTGACAGCGATATGCATGCATAAGTATATAATTTGAGGTTTTTTTTCGTACCTCTAGTTGGGGTTTTTTACATTTATGATATTTTTAATTTAAGCTTTTTCAAGAATATCCTTCATTTCGAAGCCTTGGAAATTTCAAGTTTCTACCTATGAATTATTAATTTAGTATGAAACCGAGAAAAGTTCTCTGCGCACGCAATACGATGTCGAGATCGATGCCATGAATCGTGAAAAAGAAGCCTTAGGTCATGTGCAGAGCAGGAGAGTTGCAATGGAAGTAACCACGCGTCAACAACGTGAAAAGGTAAGCATTTCTTTATTAATTCGTGTTCATATTTAATTGATTTCTAAGATTCGAAAATGCATCCTAACTTTACGTATTTCACTAGTTTTACTTTATCAACGAAACTAACTTTGAAATCCTGAAGTTTGTTTATCGAACTTTTCATAATGTCCCAGAAAAAATTGCCACTTCATTTTTATTGATCAAAACAAAATATTGTCAACTGATAAAAATGTTAGGTTTTGGTATTACTTGGCTTTTAAAACGCAAGGTATTGCTGCATGTAACTTTAACAAGATTTTATTTGCAAGGACACGCCGCTGATTTTTATAGGTTCAAAAGTTGTTTCAATTTCAATTTTGCCGAATTCATTCTGAGATTTGCACCCTAGTGTCATATTGTACTCAAAGTTTAATGTGTGAAACATTTTTAATTTTGTAAAAGGAATTTATGATGGACCTGTCAATATGTACTGTATTTTCAACAACAGTAACAAAGTTTTCCCCTTTTCAGTTCAGTGAATATAGCTGTGTGCGATTATAAGGAGAACATTGTCACTCATGCTTTCTCGTCTCCGCGCCTATTTGCTCTTTCAGTAAACATGTCTAATAAATTTTCAGTCCTAATTTGAATACATTACTAAGTTATCACAAATAACTCTTTCTTTTGACGCATGTCTGCTTGTTGCAGATATTGGAATTAGAAGGCTTCTGCTAAAAAATGACTATATTATCTTTACAGCGTTATGCAATTCAATTTTGAACTCAAATTGTTCCCCTTTACCGTTTACCAACTGATATAAACGATAAATATTTATAAGTGGAAGTCAAGCTTATGTTATTTATTCTAATTTTAGCTTTGCTCCCAGCAAAGTCTTACTAATGTATTTCTTAGTTGACCAGGCATCCGTATTTCAATCATTTTTACTTTCAGGTTAGTGCATGCGCATGGTCATGTTTTACATGCTCTTTTGTTTCACAGTTTTTTACATCTTCCCTTTATTTTCTCTTATCAATTATACGGGGAGAAATGTCTAGCATGTTTTGTAGCCTTCTGTATTCCCAATTCAGTTGCATTTATTAATTTTTCCCAACGTTTTTCTTTAAAAAAAAGATTTATATATTTAAAAATTCAAGCTGCATTCCTAACGTCCATGTTTTGTTATCATATTTTTTGCGTAATTATACCAGTTTATATACATTTAATCATCCCTTCTTCATGTTAATTATAAATGTTATCGACTAGATTTCTTAATTATCCGGTGTAATATTCAACTGATTACTTCATTAAATCCATATAACATCGTTATTTAACGTCAAAATCAATATATTTTGGTATATACAGGCTTACAAATTTAGAACAATCAATATTTAACAGCGCCATCTTGTGTTTAAATGTGAATTTACTTTGTTTGGGCTGCCGAAAAATGAGAATTATATCTCATGCCAGTCATTAATATCTACCAGACCCAATGTTCTACTTTAGTATACTAGATATACCTCGTAAGCACACTTAGTACATTTACTAAACGAGATAATTTTTGTATTAATAATATATTCAACTGCGTTTAATGTAGCTTATGAGGAAACTAACCATCTTCCTCTTATTTATGTAACGAAGCTATTTGACTTGCTTTGAATTAACGTATTGGAATGTAACTACTCTATACAAGTACGTTTAGGATCTGAATTTGAGACAGAATCGCATATTTTTTAGACCGGGTTGGATCATATTCAGGCCGGTTCTATTGTGAAATTCGTTAAAAATAGTTCAAGTTTGGAATGTTTGGATTTGATTTTGTAAATTTCAGATGCAGAGCAAATCTAAGTGAATCACAAAATTTTAATCCAATTCCAGCTACAAATGAGACAAAATGTACTTTTTTGCTTTTTCTCTAACGATAATGACGCATTAGAAAAATTTAGTCTTGCAGCCATTCTAACATATAGATGTTTTTTGGATCGGTTGTTTGAAAAATAATGTAATGATTTTGTTGCAAATTTTAATTTTGCATATGATATAGTGGTTCTCGAATCGAAAATTCAGTGAAGAAATTCTTTTGACAATTTTGATGAAGCAATGCATAGATGGGACAGTTGTTTACTTCGATAACTTAATATATTTTTTGCTTAGTTAGCATTGGTAAAGAGCTGGATACGGGTCAGTAGGTCAGATGGGATTAGTCGCATGGGATTGAGCAAGGTGCCACATTAAACGATGTTTTCGTTCAGGACTTTAAGGACATGTCATTGGGGCCATAAGTCATGAATATGATGAGCCGCTTAGGTTATGGTTATAGGCATATCATGTGACCCATGCCCAACTCTGCATTGATGATTTTGATTTTTTAAAATTTTTGAAATCTTAATAGAGCCTTGGCTATGAATTTAAATAATCAAAACTACTTGTATGACCAAATTCAAAAAATAAATCCCCGTGTGTTAATAGAAATCTATGTGAAGCATTCAACTCAATAAAATTGCGACTTTAAATTTGCAAGAAATTTACTTTTTTGCCACTATCCCCCTCCAGTAAGGCAATTTTGAATTTTCAATTATTCGGTAATTTTGTGTTTGAATGTTTAATTCACATACGTTTCTTCCATTTCACACAAAATCCGCTTTTATTTTTTGTTGGCTTTGCTATTTTATTAAACAAAAATTTTATAAACGAAAAGTAATGATTCTATAGATAATAGTTAGGTGAAAATTGCGATAGAAATCATATTCAATTGCTGTTGTATTATTCAAGTGGGAGCTATTACAAAACACTCAGGTCAATCAAAAAGTTCAGAACCACATCGAAAATTAAAGTAGTTTAACTCTTTAATTTTACTATTGTATAGAATTTGTATTTTTTAGCACAAATAGCACTATGGAGTAGCATACCAATTGCTTAAAATATTCAAATTTATATATACGGTGTTTTCTAAACCAACCAAAAGTTTCCAAGGCTAGAGGACTATCAAATTCTGGTAGTTAGGGAGTACCACTGACTTTGAAACTTGAAATTTCGGCTATTTGACATGAGATTGGTGTTTTTAGTTCGATTCAATGGCGAAAATGTACTCGTGATGTAAAATATTCGCGACAAATTGTTAATCAAATTGCGTCTTTTCATGTTTCGACGACGCGGAGTCGACTGCAACCAATTAACGGAATACAATGCGCGTTAATTTGATTAACATTTCGTTTACTTCTTCTTCGAAATGAGTTAATGGCTGCTGTTTGATGCCTATTTTAAATGGTTTTTTAATCATATACACCCTGGAATTGGGGATTATTTTTTATGCTGATAAATTTTTAATTGTTTACCTTGTTTTTAATTTTCTTATGAATCGTCTGCGCTTAATAGGAATTTTATTTCACACCGTCAAGAGAAATTGGATGGAAACACTAGATCTTTTGGGCATTCAAATGAAATCAAATTTTACTTAGTATTCATCCATTATATTATATAATGTGTCTTGCTCAAATGGTAGCTTCAATCGTTTATTGTACATGTACATTATATTATGTGTTTTGTCATCGTTTGAATCGGGTCAGGGTTGTGTGGATCTTTGGGCTCTGCAGCACGAGAATTGTATAGGTCTCAGTTCCGTTTACTCCTTTTGGATTTGGTACCAGTGCGGTCCAACACCACCCCATGAATATTTCTGATCGCATGGTCGTTTGTGGGCTAGAGCTGGGCGCCAACCGGCGGGTCCGTCGCCGCCGACCTATTTTAGGTCAGCCAGCCGCCGGAAAATTTAGACGGGTGAGCCGATTGATAGTTAAACATACTAAAACTATGTCAAGACAAACAAAATGTGTCAAAAAAAGGAAACCTCATTTACCATTACCAAAATAGAAGGTATGCCGTAGTACCACATGGGACGGACGGTACTGGAAACAAATCCAATTTGACTAAGTGGTACATGAATCTCATTCAACTAAATTCTTTAATTTCATCTTGATTAATATTTCAAATGACATGCGTTTGATAGTATACTCGTTCAAATACGCGTATTTTGGTATTACAGTTCCCCCTCATTAAATTGGCCAAACCCCGAATTATTTTGGCAAAAATGGTAAAGATAAAGATAATTCTTACACTTGAACAATTCAGTAATAAATATTATTCCTATTGCGCTATCCTACCACATATGGTTCATTTTGTCATTTAGATATATACAATTTAATTTAGTGGCACCACTATAGCAGCATGTCACTAAACAAAACCCTATGTTCTTTATCATTTCTATTTTTTATTGTACACTAATTGTTAGAATATGTTTTACTTTGTTGACATTACGTAGGTGGGACTAGCATCAATAGTTCATAATGTGTATGGGTCAACAAATGTTGACATACTTTAGTTTGCATTGCATATCTAGAATAAATCCATGCATGGTTTCGCTTTTTGTTTAGTTGCTACCAATTTATTGCGTATTATCGGTTTCAAATTATGACGATAAATTCTAAATCTTTGCTACAAATTCAATGGCGTTCAGCTCCCTATAATTCAGACTGGATTTCTATAATATATGACGCCTTCATTTTTTCCATTTAGGATTTACAGAAAATTAATAGTCAGCGCGAAAGAATCGAAGGGCTCAAGCGCCAGCATGACATGACAGGTCGGCAGCTGGAAATGTGTCCCGAGGGTCAACGTGAACAGTTGCTTCTTCTTTACAAGTTTGTATCATGATTGTTCTTTAGTAATGCAAACACTATGTTTCTCTCCATTACATTAAAGATTTTTACGTTTATCGGGATAAATTATTCAATTCATTAAGTCGATTAAATGAAAAAATATATAATGTTTAATAATGATATGGGAATGGGTATTTCTTCAAGTCCCGGATTATGTTCTAAAATGTCATTTTTGTTAGGGTTACGGTTATAAGGCCTTAAATAAGTCAAATTATAGAAAACATGCTGCAAATAATTTCATATTTGGGGTTGCCATGAAAATTTGAGCTCTGGAAAATTTTATGTGCATCTACGTACAATTTCAAAAAGAAATTATTCTTAAATTAATTCCAATTAGACCATTCAAATGAATAATTAAATGTATGCTAAATATTTGTTTAAATGGAATTTTTGTTTAAAGCGATACATCAAAGTTTCGGATGTGTTGTGTTTATTATTTGATGTTCTTTTATATTCTTTTAGTAATTATTGATTTTTACAATTAAGCAGCTTTTAGTCGGGGAACACCCTGATGCGAAATGTGCTTTATTTAAAAAGTTCATTACCCCATAATGATCATAAATTTAGCTTCAAATAAATTTTGTGATTTTGAGTTGAATGACTCCCAATGGTGTTGGTCTCTTTGTTAGTTGGTAAAATTATGAATACACGATTAATATTCAGAAATATTTCTTATAAGTTTAAAAAATATATGTAATATGTTTATTGTATGGGAAGAGTAATTACATTTATGATGTCATTTTATAGTGATGAATTTGTTCAAATATCTGCTGTCATTGTAGGAATTTCTGCTTGGGAACATAAATCCAATGTGGTCTGAGTTAATTTAAAATGCATTGATTTCTTTCACATCTCATTACTATTTAATTAATATTTGAAAAACTACTTCGTCTGCTACATTCCGTTCCATTCTACAAAGGAGATTAGTATTCCGTGATTGGACTGCGTATAGCTCTGTTGGAAAACCTACATATATTTTATGTATCTTTTTTATATTTAGAGTTTTCGAAGCTATTTATGACATCAACCTTCTGATTATTTCTTTATATTTACTTCTTATAGCACAGTTTTATTTGAAACGTTACAGGAAATATCTAATAATGTAACATTTAGTAGAAGAATAGTTTAAGTGCAAACGATTATTGTTAAAAAATTCCTTTCTATAAATCAAGCCGCCTAATGTATAAGTTAATTAATGCATAAGATTCTACGGAAGAATTTATGTTAGAAATGGTATTAGAGCCGTGCGAGTTCTCAAATTTTCGAGTCAGGTTGAGTCGAGTACCCGATTCGACTCGAAATATAAACTTTTAATAGTTTTCGAGTCGAGTTGAATCTACTCGAGTTGTATTATTATTGAATATTACACTGCAGGTTTCCCAAATTGAAAGAAAATAGATATATATATGCTTTTGAACAACCCATTGTATTAAATACAACCCATTATAAATATCATAGTCATTAGTACATAGTAAATATATCTATATATATGGTGGGAACCATGACGCTTGTGAAATAATAAACGCATAAGGAAATCATATTCAAGATACAACTATTCTACAAAGATATTGATCAAAGAACAGAAAAAAAGTAGCAAATTTCCAGATAAATAATTAAAGTTGACTGTTAGAATACAATGAAACGAAGGAAAAAGAACCAAAGTAACACTGTGGTGATTGACTCGGCGAACACAAATGTGCAGACAAGCACAGGGCTCACGCAGCAATTTTCAAATCTAACGTTATCACCAACCCAACCTCGAGGAGCAGGCTCAGCTGGCCTGAGATGTCCCGTTGAAAATTGCGCAATGTGTCTCTCTGTTAATGGCATAATCCAGCACCTTGAGCGACATACCAAAGGTGTTCTTCCGGGGTTCGTTCCCAGAGATTGGCTGGAGAGCAACAATAAATACGTGTGTAATTGTGGCAAATTACTGTCAAAAAGGTCACGTCACTCACACAATCAGAGATGTCACGCACATGCTAGGTTGATGGAAGCTCCTAATACTGATCTGCCAACGCTTGCTGAGGTTGCGAGCCTAAGGAGACCCACTCTGAAGCATGTTCCGGCAACGGCGAGGCAAGCATTCGGCCGGGTCCTGCAAGATGCTATCAGCAAGGCAGTCCATCAGAACACTACGGACACATACATTCACTTGCTGATGTTGCCTAAGTGTGTCCTCCCCCTGTCAAAAGAGCTGGGAAGAACTCTCATAAAGCCGACGTAGTGGCACTTTGCAACCGCTGGATGGATGGTGACAAAGTCGCTCTGTTGCGAGATGCGGAACGAGCTGCAATTAAATTGCAACCAGACAAGAAAACTGTCCAGTCAGACGTGCAAAAAACCAGAGACGCCGCCATCGCCTTCGCCGAGGAGGGCTTGTTCAGGAAGGCTAGTAGAGTCCTGTGCTCTAAGGGACTTGCTCCAAACTCAGACGAGACTAAGCGCCTTCTAGCTGAAAAACACCCGATCCAAGCAGCTCCAGTCACACCTGCTATTAACTCTGCTCCTGTTTAGATAGGTCCAGAATTCAAGATA
>CABFPE010000194.1:688111-703379 GCA_900660155.1 Hofstenia miamia | reverse complement strand
AAACATTATTTTTAAGGTGTAATATTTTATATTATATCAATATTCCCCGACATCGTATTGATCTTAGTATTTTGTTTATTAACTTCATATGCGAATTGATTTCTCATTCACTTCTTAGCAGTCCGAATAATCATCGTCTATGATTTGATCTAGTCCTGATTGTAGATTTGCTTCGATACTGATCTTAGAAACACTGACCACTTGAAGCTCTCGCTTTGCAAATTACTATCACTGTTTTCTTAATTTTGAAAATTGCCATTATAACTAGATTATGTAATCGGTTATTCTGGTAGTTGCCGCATTCAGGCTGGAATTATATACGAAACTGGTAAAGAATATATCTTTAAAGTGGTAGAGCTTTAATAATGTAATTTATTGTGGTTGTTTGTGTCTGGTCACGTGATTATTGTTTATAAGCCATGTTTTGAAATTGTTTTACAAGTTAAATATTACTAATGTAATCCCTTGCCAGGTGGATAAATTCCATTGTAAACTTTGCGTTCGTTATAATCTGCGCTTTGTTTATTCATCGAAATCACTGTTGAAAATGATGGAATATCGATTAACTGTTTTGATTAGTAACATCTGTCTGGCTGGCATTGTGCCAGATCTTGTAATTTATTCTTTGCGTTTCCATCAGATTTCCATCAAATTACTGCTTTTGGCAAACATTAAACATCAGTTGGTGGCATCGCCAAAATCCATTTCTTTTAACATCCATTCGTAATATGTGCATTATAAACGCCAAAGACTGATTTTTTTCCAACGGTTTTTTTAATATTGGTTTAAAGTTGTTGTTTTGTGGAAAATTCGTGACCTTCAACTTTTTCTCCAATTTTTCCAAGTAATTTAATGCGACTTCCTTTGTAAGGGACATTTTACCATTGTAACATGATATATTACATCATGGTCATGATTATCCTATTCCCATTCGGTTCTAGAAGAATTGCCTCCGACTTTCATTCTGTACCATTTCATTATATTTTTAAGCCTACATAAAAGAAAGGATATATATATATATATATATATATATATTTATTTATTTCTGAAAATTTGTTTTGTATTGCATATTTTACTATAATTGTATATGGAAAAAATTTTTAACCAAAATAATTGCTCCTGCTTTGAAATTGAGTAAACCATTATTATGAAAAATGATGAAATTCCAAAATCAGCAGATAGGTCATATTGTAACAATTCAATACATACAAACAACACTAACTAATTTTCCATTTGAATTTGAAATATTTTCTCAAATCAATTACCATGCAGTTTGACAAAACTATTGAAACATACCAATTTACTTTTAGTAGACCAGGGAGGCTTCCATTAAATAAATTTCTTTCCAGTTTTCCTCCATTCTGACCTCATTTAATTATTATAATTTTATTTTTGGGTCGGTTCTTATGTTTTTACTCTTTCAAATTACTAATGTATTAAAAATTATTAAATTAAAATTTTCCTATCGTAAGCATAGCTTTCCTACGAGTACACAAACTGACCTAAGATTACATACTTTAATATTGATAAAAACATTCTTAAAAACTTATCGTTTAAAGACTATTAATATCGACTGCCCTTCATTATTTGTCAACATAATGATTTTTTTGAACTTACAGTCTTGGTTATATTGAGCTCTAGCCTGGTCGTTGTATGGAGAGAATATTGGTTCAACTGAAATTAATCATCTACTGCATATATTAGTGTTTTCTGAATTCAAGTGTTGACCAATTTCATGGAATATATCAATCGATACTGATTGGCAGGTGCTCATTTTAATTGAATTTCCATCAAGCTGAATTTCCTAAAGCCATTTTTCCTTCAAGTTTGAAATTTTAAATGGATGAGTTTATAAATTTGTGAAAAAGCAAAAGTCACTTAATTTATTAATCATATAGAAATCTTTCAACTTCCCTGCTATGTTTGGACAATATTAATTTTACATGTGTGATATCTTTGGTGCTTTATGGTAGATTTTATTAATACTTTATTAGTGTCATGCACTATATTTCACCTGCCGAATTCCAATTGGCTGACACAATTTGACTACTTTTGACGAGTAAACAACGCCGCTAGTTAGAAAATATTTCCTCCTTGCACGGTTTTAAAGGTTGTAAATTTGCGGCGACATCATAATTTTTCAATTCTATTTTATAATATGCCATTCGAGACACAGGATTAGTCAAAATTTTCATATGTCAGCTGCGGCTAGTCCGCTAAGCTCACCACAAGTGTGGCGTGGATATAACCGTACGCAATCGTGGTCACCTGCGAAAAGTCCTTTATTGGGAGGGGATCATTCCGCGCAGCTGGCTCAATGGCCTAAGGGGCCATTGGCTGGTCGCTTAGTGCCGCCTCTTCCGCCTCCTGATAGCCCATTTCGCAAAAATAGGACTATCCACTCACCACTTGCTTTTCAGTTTCCACCTCTCCCGTCATCACCCCTTGTGTCGCCACAGTCTCCACTGGTCGCCTCACCGCCTTCGCTTAAACCTTCACTCCAGCGTTCTGAGTCTTCTGCTTCACCCCAAACCCGATTTTCATCTCCTGCACTTCAACTACGTGAGTAGATTTCATTGTAATTTATTTAATGGAACGAAATTAATTTACAATGATCATTCATTCTTTCATGTTTTATAATTGTGTTTATTATAGAATAATCATATACAATTATATATAGTACTATTTCACAGTTTAAGTCGTACTTTATGAACATATTCTTATTAACCGTACATTCTAAGGTAAGACCAGGGATGGTTGATTGATTTATATCGTGATAATAATTGAATTTTTCTAATACTTTTGATATTTTTCATATTTTTCAGAAAGAGTGTCATGTTTTCAAATGTTATAAGCATGAAATTAAGAGTCTTTATTTAATATGAACTATTTTGAAGAAAGGTTTTTGTCGCAGCAGAACAAAGTCTTGCATTAAATTTGCCTTTGTAAATTGGCACACGTCTTCTCTCTGTTGCTGCCCAATTTCGTGCGCAATCGAGGCCATTTCTGGATCCACTCTATGATGGAGAATTAGTGATATAGGCGAATAAGTCAAAGGAAAGTTTCTTTGTCTGTTGATGTGTACTTCAACCTTAGCATTGTATCAAAGGCTTCTCTCATTCCATCGGTGGATTCATAGTGATCATCCTAACAAATTAGAAACCGAAAACGCCTTCGAACTACTATTCTTTTTCAAAGTTTTGAATAAATAAAATTGCATATTTCTACATCTGCAAAATGAATATAATTCATTTTTTAAATATATACATCGGTTTTTAATAATTTATGTATTTTTATTTCTTTGGTCAATTACATTGAACAACTCAAAATTTAAGTAATATTTTTGGAGTTATTAATACTAAGGAATTATTGAGCATGGCAAAAACCAATTTTCAGCGTAGTTGCAATTTATTTGGTAGTATAATTTTGTTTTGAATTGAATATTTGCTTCCGTTCCAGAGGAGGTTTACTTCATCCCATGTTTCGAGGAAATATTCACGGCTACTCTAATATATTGAGTTGTTTTTCCCACACCAATGAATGATTCAAATTCTGAAAAACTTCTAAGTTTGATTTCCAAAATACGACGGTCATTTTTTTATTTTTTTTAGCAAATGTGCTTCTTTTGCACTTGTGTTTCCAATGAATGACATGAAGAATATAGCTAGACCAACTGAGAATGTTGCCATAGTTGAAATATATGAAAAATATCAAGCTAATATATATATATATATATATAAATGATCTGATATAATTTATATTTTTTAAAATGTCATGTGTTATCCATCCCTGGGCATGGACTTCTGCAATATAAATGTTAATATATCGCAAAAGAACATGCCCTGGGTAAGACTCAGTTTATAATTTATCTGCTAAAATGTGTGAAAGTAATTTTGACCATTACTCTTTGTATTGGTGAAGCTTAAAAAACTGTTGTATAAAGTAGTTCTTGCGTTATGTACTCTTTGATTGTGTCTTACCAGATTGTTTGAAGATATTTTGTAATAACACTTGTATATAAAATTTGCTACACATTTGTAGAAATATTTAACGTTTGATAGCAAGTACGATGCAAAATCGATTTTTGAATGTGTAAAAAATTTACTCTTGTCATCTTGGATGGGCAATTGTGGTTTCTGCCAATAAACGTTTCTTTGTTACCTTTATTGGATCATTATTGCTTTTTTAACATAAAACTTTCTTCATAACTGAATTTTGACGTTTTTTTAGTCGAATTTTCTAGTTCGCCTGACTTTCTATTGTCAGTTTGCTTAGTCTAAATTCTAAAATGGCAGAGATTGCTTGCATGGAATAATATTCTAGTTCTTGTATTCAATAATAATGGATATAAAAGATATGTTATTTCATATCCCCTGTAATAAATATTATGCATGCAGATTATTTTCTCTTGATGTACATATGATTTAATTGTCGACTCTTCTCCAAGTAGTAAATTCGAGTGGAGTGCGACAATTTTCGAAGCTTGTGTTTAACACCGAAACGTCTGAATGTTATTAAACATTGACGCAAATCCTTAAGCATCCGCAATGCATCGTAAATATTCAATTCATATATAGTAACTCTACTTTCTCTACTCTCATACAGTTCACTCATCGTTAGTTGTTAGAATTTTTCGTTATAGTTTTTTTTGGTACACTGATTTGAAATGAGGACAAAATAGTTCAGTAGCTCCTTCTTTTGCATAAAATAGTGTTTTTTATTTACCCATTTGTTGCTTGTATGAACAAGCCTTTGAATTGATGCAGCAAAATGTATTAGTCACCATCGGTGGGTTTTTTTAAAGGTTTATTGAAATATAAGATTTTTCCGATGGTCCTCATTGCTAGTAAAATTCTTATTCATGTTTTTTTGTACTGTATACTTGTGCATACCAAAAATTAATCAATTATGCAATAAATTATATTCAAAAATTTTTCCGAGCCTCTCTTCTAAGTACGCAAATAACCAAACTCATGTCATTTTGCTTTTCCCATGATAATATAGCCTTAGCTACTGTGCTTGCCGTGCGAAGCGGTGATAAATACTTCTTCCTATGATTGATGTGTTAGAAAGTTTTTAAATCTGTTTTGTATTATTTATGCAATTTAGAAATTTAATTTTCTTCTTCGAAATAGACAGTCTAGTTGTTATAAGAATTTATAAGTCAATTTATAAGTTATAAGTCCTTTTTTATATTTAAGGAATTAATTGGTCATTGTGAAGCTCATCAACACCAGCAAAAATGTATGGACATTTTACCTAACGTTCAATCCGATACTGTAAGTGTATCCAAAAATGTGGATGTCGGCCGGGCTATTACCCCTTCTTCAAAATAGCCTTTCAGAAAAAGACCTCCTAAATTTTATAATTTAAGCAGAAGTCCTCTTAGATAGTTATAATATGCATTTTTAATAAATGTAATTTGCCCCCTCCTCTCCACTAATCAAAATTCGTTCCGCCGCCACTGAACTATAGTTTTATACCCATTAACCGGATTACTCCCGAAATCATTATGGCGACTAAATTTATTTGTCTTTTTGCAATATCGGGCTTTATGATTCATTTCGGCAGATCCTTCGTGGATAAATTTCAGTTTTTGGTTTATCCAAGTAAATCACCCTTTTCCAATCTTTTTTTAATATTAAGCTCGGCTTCGGGGCAGAAATTATTTCATGCAATCCATTGCGAATGATCCATTTGAAAAATGTGAAATCATTGCAACTTCTATTTTAAATCTCTGGAGGTCATAAAATGATTCGATGATGCAACTAAAGATCTTTTTCGCTTTCTGAGAGCTTTTTGGGCTGCCAGATCTTGTTTTATTGTGAAGTTTGTTCTTGCTTTTTTCGGAAAATATATGGCAATAATAGCTTCGAAATATTGAGAACATCGTTTATCTTAAACGATGAACTATTCTCAGCTGCAAGTTCAATAGCATTATTTCTGATAGTAATTGCATTTTATCAAAAAAACTGCAAGACCAATGGGTTTGCAATTAAATCAAATGACAGGGCCCTTTAGCTGTCATTAGCTGGTTAAAATTTGAAACATCTGCGTTACACGGTTTTAATCATGTATTCCTTCAAAAATGTAATAAATATTTCTGTTAAGCATTTGATTTAATCGTCGGTGCAAAGGCTCGTCCACGACTGTATTATTGAGGCAAAATGTTTCAAAAGTTCTCTTCTCTTGAAAACACAATCACTGTTAGAATGTTTTTGTGATCTTGTATTTTATTGCAAAGTGTCGTACACATATGATGTCCATAAGAAAAGAGAGTTTCCATATTTTGTTTTGAGTTGTCAGAGGGGGTCAATTCTGTTTTAGGCTTACAATGTAAGAAAATTTCGGAAAATGTTTTTGTTATTTTGATTAAAATTCTGTATGTAGTAAAATTATTTCATTAAATGGTGTATTATTGCACCACGTGATATTAAAAACTCGTTGCTAATTTCAATTTAGCTGATCATTGTCTGTAGATTTGATTTATTTATCTCCTTTTGCAGAAATAGTTGATATTTTCGAATTTAATCTTTTATTTCACTGCGAAGAGGACTTGTTCTAATTTTGATAGTAGTGATGGTTTGGAGTTTACACAAAACTGAATGATGACAGTGTTTAGAGGGTAGTAGGTAGCTGGGTTTTAGACATTCCGTAGCGGTATCAGTGTCTGAACAATTATGTGAAGAAAGGAGGGGGTCGAAATTTTCAATTTTTGAGTGGGTTTCATACATGGGTGATCTCGAACTAGGCCTAGTAATTCGTATGCTTAAAAATTCCTAAATACGCACTGTCAAAATCACGTAATGTAATATAATTCCCTTTCTTATTTAGTCAAAACATCATCGTGCGTCATGTAAATAACCACTGACTTTTCGGATATTCTGATTTTTCCCCTTCACCTGTACCAAAAATCCTTAAACCTATTGAAATGTTATATCCAACTTCCTAAATGGCCCTTATTGATTGCATATATCGATAATTAATTCAAATGATTCTTGTGATATGAATAGAATAACTACCAAAATGCGGGGGGTTTAAACAATTTGAGCCATTGTAGTTGAGAAGTTTCTATGGGAAGTCAGAACAATGGTCAAAGTTGCTCAATTTATTGTTTTGTCATTTTTGTCGTTCTGCTCACTGGTTCGTGTTTTAAATTTTCTCAAATCCATGATCATTTCACGTATTGTTCTGCTGTAACTATGTATTTCTTCGAGTTTTTTTACGATTCTCCCTAACATAGTTACGTATAGACACCTCTAAAATTGAAATTATTATTTTCACTATATTATGATCCAAGAAATAACGAGTGAATGTGCTTTACAGTTCTTATCATTTTCTTCAAGATTTAATTTTCAATTGTGCATAGCTATGTGAATATTTTTATCAAAATCCAAATCGATTAGTACATAGCTGATCGCGTATAGATCCATTTTTTATCAAGTTTATTTCACTTCGTTTCACCTCATCAAATGTGTGGGTGTTCCTCATTTTCTTCTCTAGATTTGTCTTTGAAAGCATCTCCACCTATACCTATATTATCCGTACTTTTAGTGTCACCTGCTAATCCCACCCTTTTGTGTTTTGCGTTGTACATTCAATGTGTACTCTGCCTTAACAACTAATAAAGTTCCTTTGTTTTGTTGTTATTATTAAGAGTTATTTTCCTTCGAATTCAATATACACCAATTCCCATCACATTTTGTGCACCTGTGGCATAAATTAAGTAGCTTCCATGTTTCCTCATGTTCTGTTTGCATTAATAATTAACGAGCTCTTTGTTCGTCCAAATCTTCCTTACTTGGTGAACAATTATATTTCCTTTAGTCCCGAATAACTTTTAGTCGAAATGTTTTAATTAAATTTGTTTTATTTCATTTGCTTTTGCATTTTTTGTTAAACCTTTTCGTTTCACCTCTATCAATACCTCTGCAAGTTTCCACTTCTGTTGTCAATTTCGTTATCAACAGTTTGCATTACAAAATATTTTTGAAACAACTTTTTACGATGCCATTGTTTGGGTATCGGTGATGAAGTGAAAATTTGCCTTTTAACAAGAAACAATTTCGACAATCTTAAGATTTTCATTGATCAATTTCTTCATTAATAATACTGTTTTTTGAGGAGATTCGGATTCAACAAAAGCTTTGTGTCCTATACGGATTATGACTAGATATTTGTTATAAATGTCTATATATATATATATATATATATATATAATTGTTGCTTTACAACATTTTGCAGTGACTTCTTCTAATGTAACAATATTACGTTAAGCAGACAACTTGTTCAAAAGTAATAATTTAGTTTTAAAAGAAGTCAATGAAATATATATCAGTCGTGTTCTGCAACTAACCGACAAACAAAAATGAAATTGGAAATATTTTATAAAATAGCTGGAATTAGTTGATTCTCTTACAGAATGCAGCCTATTATACTGATAAATGTACCAATTTTATCATTTCTTTTTTGAACTAAGATACAGATCTGATGAAAATTCCTTGTCAAGTACACCATAGGCTTTTCCTTAAACATAACCTCTAGGGAATTTAATGAAAGTGGGAAACTGTAATCTTGGTTAAAGAGCATTTAGAAATAGCTTATTGTAACTTTCCAACCATTGTTTTAGACATTTGATTTCTTGTTGATAAGTGAACACTTTTACCGTTAATCATTTAAAATTGAAACTGTACAAGATGGTTTTGAGAGTGTTCCATCTCAGCAAGTTTCATTGCACAGTGGGATATGTCTACAATCTGTTCTACTAAAGTTATACATTTCCGGGTGTTCCCTTTCGAGCTCTTTACTTGATTATTAAATATCATTTTGAAATAGTACTCAATGTTTATAACCTGAAAGGTTTAGACAAGAAAAACCCTCTTTAAACAATTAGGCGATGCTGATAGTCATACCTCACATATGGATTGAGATGGGGTAATTGTGGTTAAGGGATTCTTTTGTCAATTGGGGGTATAGTATAATGCGATAAGACTAACATTACATGTTTCTCAGGTTAGGCTGTCAGACAATCAATTCAGATCGATTCTGGCGTATAGTGTATAGGTGCGGGCACAAATAATTCTAAGACGGGCGCAAGGTAAAATAAAATACTAATTGCATAATTGAGTACTAATTATTTCTGTATGCAATTTTTATTGCAATATTTTAGTGAATTATTCTTAATTTAGAGATGCAGAGCCCCTTCGGCCCCCTTTGTAACCGCTTCTGCTAGCTTAAGCTTAGCTGTTGACACCATGCAGTTTTTTATTATACTGTTATGATTATTGTAACATAATTACCCATTTTGCCTATTTTTATGTTTATTTGTGACTTTCCGCATTGGGTTGGTGTGGGAATTGTAGCGTGGGAAAGATTGTAATCGTGAAAGTTGCGGAGTGAGATTAAAAAACAAATTATCAAGAGGAAAATATTTCTATAGAGTAAATATAGCGATATCATGTGGCTTTTCATACAATGATTCGAGCTATGTTTAATCTCATCGATATTTCGGCATTTCTTAAAATTGTTTTGACAAAATCGCTGGAAATCTATTTTGGCATCTGGTTGGATAGTGAAGTAATTGAATATCTTCAGCTTTTATAGTTTTATTAGAAAAGAATTTTTTAATAAAACTAAGAAGGAAATTATCGCAGACATGTACGATGTTTCTTCGATGGTGGAAATAGATTATCATTTGCTGGTGGGAAACATTCGACATTTCCTCCCATCAAATAACACATCGCGAGCTTCCATACTTTTGAAGGGAAATATTTTTAAGCATTTCGTTATTTCACAGCTTTTATTTAGTTGGCAGATTAGCAGATCGTCCTAACGTATGTGTAATTTCGATGAAGAAATTATTTTGGAGGTAAAATGATGCCAATTAATCGAAAGTTTTATCCGGTGCCTGATCAGAAGTCTATTTAGGAAGATAATTGAATAAATCATGAAATTCTATTGTTTACATTTACAAGATTGTGTTTTCGACGGTCATATAATAGCAAGTTATTTAAGCTATTGAAAACCACGCGTTTTCGGTGATTTCATCGCTAAGGTGTATTCTACGTAGGTTGAAAATTAAACATAGCTCAATGGACTTAGCTATTTGTTTAATTCAACCCCATTGCATATTTGAAATGATCTTTGATATGATTTTAAACACATCAATACTTGTATGCATTAAACAATAGCTTTTGATGAAAATATCAAAAAGGTATTTGTCAGAGCTTATAGCACTAGATTGGTTTCGTCTGATCAAGTAAAAAATTTTAAAGTTCATAGGTTATTTACTATAGTAAAGAACTTCGTTGTAAATGTTCGAAATGTACAAAAATCAAGCGGGACTCCGGCAGAAAACCGTGACATGTCTAACTCTGCTACAATATGATCTACTAAATGTATTGTTTTCCCTTCACATGAAAATGATTGGGGTAAAAGATGCACCGATGTCTAATACATTTAAAGTTCTATCATAAATAATCTAACGATTAATTTTCCATGTTATGTATCAGAGATGGAAGCCGTACCCTCAATTGGCGACCTAATCGTTCGGGTTCTGGTCACCCCTGACCGGTGACCGGCACTGTACTCAAGATACCCTCATGTAGGTACCAGCTTTGACTAGTTCTCACATTATAAAGTAGCAGTTTGAACGTGTTCCCTGGTTTCACCGTATTTATAGGTTCAATTCTCTTTTGACCGGTATTCCTGTTTCGGTCTGTTTAAATAATGCATTTGTACAGTTGAAAAAAATCGAGAAAAATCGTCCAATGATTTTAATGTTGCAAATTTTAATAACGTGTTTTGTTTGAATATTAGTAATCCTATGTAAATAATTATTCCGTAATAAACTTTAGTAATTAATGGCACACTGTGATTACCTCCAAACATAGTTGATGATGTTTTTAAATCTTAATTTTAAACCTAATTAATAGGCAGAGCTTAACGTCTGATCCGGAAATCCAAATAATCCCGTCTCACAACTATACGGTGTACATAAGTGAACGTTTTTTGTAAATTACAGTGTATTTACAATCATATTTAAGTAAATATCATTATGATACTTGTCACGTACTTTCGCAGTTTGAGATTTCGGAAATACCAAGGCTACATTAGCTGACCGGTATGACCAGAGACACATCTCATAGTGACCGATTTTGACCGGTGAATTGAAATAAAGGGTGGTCAGTGCCGACCGGCTTCCATCTCTGTTATGTATACATTGAAATCATGAAAATACTTCGTTTGCATTCATCAATTGGAATGTTACTATAATATTAATATTAAGAACAAATTTCATATTTTTTATCATTATTAGAATTTTTTGGTTGTCTAGTGGTTTTAGAAAGTACAGTCTTCCTGGACATCTTATTCGCAGCAATCATTATATTTCTTAAGCTCAAGCGAGCTTACTGGAATTGATAAGCAAGTTTTTTACAGTTCATTACTCAAATATAAATTCCAATAAATTACGCAGCAAATAATTGCCGTGACACATACGAGAATTTCATCTACTTTGGTTTACAACTTTCCATTACATATGAATTCGGTTGAAGTGTGCTCCAGGTGATTCTTTATGGCGCAATCATGTTTGATTAGTTTTTAATTTAATTATTTTGAGCATGATTGGTAGTGGCCTCCTTCTCTAATTGCGTAATTATTACTTGCGCCTAAATAAATGTGTCAAAATCATCATTTATAATGAAATTTGACAGTATGAAGTACTTGAAAAGAATTTTATCAGAATTTATTAGCATATACTTTGAGGTGATGCTTAGTGCATTTCCCCGATACGAATAGTCTGTAAGAATTTTAAATTTAGCTTAAGAGCTCATTTTTAATTAAGTCGCAGTATAAAAATATATGGCGTTTCTCCATTGAAAGCATTTCTCTTATTGCCTACGCATTGTTTTTTAACATTTCAAAAAAATTATTTGTTTGCATTTAGCATTTAAAAAACTATTTACTTTGACGGCAAAGTAATGCTTACAACGTTTGTTGAGTGTTGAATTGGGCTTTGTTGAGCGGTCGACGGCAGGCTCGGTCTTACGAGCTGACACCAAATTCGAGCTTGAAGTGTATTTATTGTAGGTTCGGTCCGAGACCGGGCTTTTTCTGCTTTCAATTATTAACCCTAATGTCACTCTTGTTACAAACTAGCAAACTAATAGCTAGTATTCAACTACTGCGTGAACTAATCAATCAGACTTTTTTGGTTGAAGCGAAACTTTAATTTCTTAAACTGTAAAATTTATTAATGAAATAATTCCAATTGAAATGGGCGTTTCAATTAATTGTACCCGGATACACGAATGAATACCTATTCACATGAGGGGTAGACAAACATTTACAATTAACTGGCTTATGAAATACTGCTTGTTTTTACAATTTCAGGCTTGCAAGTTACTTTGCATTTTGAACTAGTAAATTTCAGAAGATCATGAAAATTGAATAAATTAAGATTTCTTTAAATATAGGGGTTTTAAATATAAAGAAAAATACAGACATTTGCATGACGATTTTTAGTCCCGGATACTCTGAGATTCCGAATTATCACAAAAATTTTTACAATGTTAATAAATAAAACAGCTTTTCTAAAAAAGAAAATCTGCATATCGAAAAACGGGGGGGTTAAGCCATTTTTAAAGCCAAATCAAGTTTCGGGGGTCCCCAAAAATTCGAGTACACCGTGCGCAAAATATCGTAAACGAAAATTCGCTGGTCGATTTATAAATGTTAGTCACAGCACAGGAAATAAATAATGAGAATTTGGTAAGAATGCCTGTAGCAAAGCATACCATTCACATAAGATGTTTTGCTGCATTATTTAATCGCTGCTAAAACGGCTGATTTGATTCAATTATAGATACTGGGATAAGAACAAAAAGAAATGATTTCCCATTTGAAGCGTGAATTGTCATTGTAAATAGATTCAAAACGATGTCTATAATTTCTTTCGCTTTTACCTTTGTTCATTTATTATATAATGGATTTGAAACAGTTTTTTATTCAACTGTTATTTCATACACATTGCAAACTATAACAAAACGGTAGGTAATGTAAGGAAAATCCATCTGTTCTATTGAATCTTAAGTTTCCATCAGTAAACTCTATGTTGTCGTTCATTTCATTAATGTTAATACATTATGTGTACATTTTCAATAATAATTCATTTACTGATGCATGCATTCCAGACGAGACGAGCTTGTACCCAGCCGAGCCGGGCTTGAACCCTGAAGGGTCTAAATTTTCGTTATATTTACACTTAATAAATTGCACTTTTTTTAAACCTTATGCTTTTCTAATCGAATAGAATAGTTTATTTTCTTTATATATACTATTAGTTTAATAAAAGTTCATGACTTCTGGTTACTCTCCGGAATTACCATTTCTGCTCCAGTTTTCAAGTCTTCGGTTTGTAGTTTAAAATAGGTCTTGGATTGACCAATTTGAAAAAATTGAGAATTTAAGAAGATAGTGTACTATATGTTGTTCTTGTCCTATTCTTAAACTATAATTTTGGCCCATTTCCAATCCTTAAACATATATATTCAAGATAACATTAAACACTTAGTGACTTGCTTAAATTTTTTGCATAAAAAGATTGCTAGCTTGGTTTATTGCTAGATCTTTAGTCTTGAAATAAATATCAATTCTTGTTGCTATATTTTAGTTATTGAAACCTTTTGTTCAATTTAGTTTTTTTACAAAGTGTCCAATCACTTTACAGCACGGGTAGAAATTTGAATTTACGTCATTTGCATTGTTACTTGAATGACGTCTTTTTTTAGGTTACACATTAGTACAAAAAGAGCTAGCTTTAATATTAGTTCATTAGAAAGAATTAGTTCTCAATAAAAAAATTTTTTCAAATATGTTTTTGTAATTAAATGCGTTGTTCGATTGATGGACAGATGCCATGTGCGTTATAACAATGACGTATTCATTGTAGTTGGCTTAATACTGGGAATGTTGCTACCAAAATAGTACAACACTTTAAAATCAGTTTCTGTCTCGTCTGTATGCCCAAGAGATTTGTTATGGAATTCCATTCTTCACAGGTAATAATCAATGTCTCTCATAGGCATTGAGATGTCTTTGATTTGTCGGATGTTGCGTTATCAATAATTGATCAAATTGAAATATGAGTATAATGCCATCTATTGCATATTTATATTTCGGAAACAGGGCGTGGTTATCTGAATAATGCCTAATACATTTGAAACTGATTCAATTAGCTCACTGTTGGCTCGAATTTTTCTACTTTTTAGACATCGCCATCTTGTATGATGTTGAAACACGCAATTCGTTGTCTTAAACAGTTTGTTTTAAATTCATCCTAAATCAAGATGTGTTTGTTTACTGATTTTTAATATTATCATGGTTTTTTGCATGCACAATACCAACAAATGATAATATTCATATTAAAATTAACTTTACAGGTTATTCTGTTTCTATTCATAGATTTTCAAGAAATTTTAACAATTTTAAGTTTTATTATGAAGGAATATATAAGTAAAATATTTGGTCCATTCAATATAATATTTTCCAGTGCATACAATAATCTGTGTAGGTTCATTTTCAACCTAAGTTTCAGGGAGATGTCGTGTAAAATAAATTTTATTGGACATGCAAATACCTAGAGAGAAGTGTTTCTTCTAAAGTATTTGGGTTTCATCAATGCCAAAAATCAATTCAAATTTGAATCAAAAATTAAATAATATTTATAATCAGATATAATTAAGTAATGTAGTTACAGTGGGCCATGGTAACACTTAAATCACATTCCTTGAAAACCCAGTCTTTATATATAAAGAAGTTATGACCATGAAAATGTCTTACCTTGGCAGATTCGATGAATTTTCTCTGAGAATATAGATTGCTTACTGAATATTTACATTGTGTCTATACCGAAATAGTAATAGAAATGTGAGAAGGCACTATAATCATGGTTTTTCAATGCCAGAACAAACAGGAAACGTTTGACTTTTGTGGTCTCCTTTTACCTGCTGGCTCGAAGTCCCTACACTACGTTATCTCTAAATTACTTAATTTACATCTAAATAATGCATACAAGTTCTTTATATACATATTTATTTGTATTATATTTTTTCATATTCATTCAAAACATTCTCCCCGTTGAATATTTCGTGTTAAATCATTTCAGAAAAAAATAATGAAAACAGCTATTCAAATTATGCAAAACAAGTGATAGACGCAGAGGGAAATCATTAACAACATTACTATATGCTTTCTGATATATATATAT
>CABFPE010000194.1:660316-682206 GCA_900660155.1 Hofstenia miamia | reverse complement strand
TTTCTTTTAACTAACCTAAATTCGAAACATCGTATGCTTCTATCAAAGACATTTAATTGGTGTATAAAAACTCTAAACTTTGCACAAAAGCATGACGAAGCATCAGTATATCGTAATAAATATAAAATATTATCTCCGTTCTATCAAATTCATATGCATATGCTATCTATCTTATTTAAATTCAAATCTCTACAAACATCTCTCCTTTTCCTTAATGACTATATTAAATTAAATGAGCAATCGCAAAAATTTTTTAGTTTAGATAAAAATTATAATGGCTTTCATCACATATCAATTAAATTGTGGAATAATTTAGATTATGAAACGCGAATAGAAAAAAACTATAAAAAGTTTAGAAAAAAATTGAAACAATTTCTTCTAATAAAACAGTATACATTAGGGGACGGTAATACACTTCATGCATTCGAAACATACATCCAACATTGAGCACCTACACAAACATCCATTCAAACATTGATTATATTATTATATATTGTACATATTAATTTATAGTTATTTGTTCATGTTTATTTTTTTGTCATGTGTTAGTTTGTAGATCTTGTATACATATATTGCGCAATAAATTTGCTCTGACTCTTATTATTTACATTTTAAGGTACTGTTGAAGACAAAAATATATTTGCTTAAAATGTTTCAACCTTGGAAAATATGCATGTTTAAAAATAATGCGTGGTTAACTTAAAAAATAGGGAATAATTTATGCAAGCATAAATTTTTTTTTCAACATTGTGGGGCATTATAAGAAATATATTAAACTTTACTTGGAAACATTCATATTTTTTGGAGAAAAATAGCAAAGAATAGAAATTGTCAAGTTTTACAGGAGTGGCATTAGATGTGTCAAAAGTAAAGCTATTAAAAACGTTTTTATAAATGACATTAATGGCATAATTTTTAAGCAAAATTACTAGATGTTTGCGTGTTTTTAAATATTCAAAAGTTTAGTGATAACAAACATAGTTTGTAAAAGATAGCACATAGTTACTTTACTTCATTTGAAAGGGTTGTGGGAAATCATGAATAATATTTATTACCAAGTCATATCGTTTTTATGTCCATAGGGTGGACACATAACGACGTCTTTTAGAAGATTAAAACTTTGACTTAAAGACGTCCAAAAGTCAGCTTCGTGTTACTAAGTTAGTGTCAAATTGACAATGAGATCTCTTTAACTTTTTAGCATATTTAAACGTTCGTCAGATTTCACATTTGTTATTTAAAAGCATCCATGATTTTCGTCCACTTACCGTGGTGTTAATTGCATTAATTTTAATGTTTTGCACAAAAAGTGGAACCTAATGAAATATGTTGGTGTAATAACTAATATGATCAAGATTTTGTGTGCCAGATACAGATCTCCTGCCTTGTTGTGGTTTATGAATCAAAGCGTTGTTTTTTGTTTTGATTTACTATGAGTGTAGAACAAATTAAACAAATAATTTAAGGTCTACATTAATGATGATTTACATGTAATCTGATAAAGATTGCCGCAAGGCTTTTGTTTCAATTTCCTTCAATAAATTTAGAATTTGAAAGACTTACGCCAAAGATTTCTCGCGTACAAGAGAACTTTCTTTCGTAACACTATAGTAAGAGTCTCTAATGTTTTAGCGTGTAGTATTTTCAAACTTATCTTTATCTATATTAAGGCTAATGCCGCGTGTGTTTTACTCGGTATCAAAATCACTTTTTTCCTAATTCCCATTCTGGAAGTGCAATAGTTTACGTTGTTAATAAAACAATATGTTTTTAAAGCGTCATTGACGTAACGCTTCCTTTGACTTCTAATTATCAATAACTTTAGAATTAGTTTGTGATATGTTCAATTGAAGGAATTCATTATTTTAATTACATTTTTTACAGTTGAAATCCTATTATCTAGAATTTGTATACCTCATGTCGATGATATGTTTCAAAATGAATGTAACGCGAGGTGATTGATAACCTACGACATAGCCTTACTTAGATTGCTACGTGGTGTGGTTTAACACCCTTCTAAAACTTTTTATTAATTAGTTTTTAATTCTAGCTAAGATTAATAATATTTTATATTAAATTTGTGCTTTTGATAGTTAAGATTAGGTGATATTTAGTATTATTCTCTTAACGTCTGGTGTTTAGATCTAAATCACAATTCAAAGCCTCCTCTGATTGTTCGACCACTAGCCTCTCCAACCAATTTGTCGTCTCCTCGTAGCAGTTGTGCTGATGAACCGTCACCTGACAACGCTCGAGTTGAGCTTTCCTCACCAACGTCATCACAGCCGAGTCTTGCGACATCGAGTGATGGGATAGTTTCGTCCAGTCTCACCGATGACTCACTTGGCAGTCGATTATCACCTAACAATCAAATCGTTTGCAGACATGTCGAATTTCAGGTAATCATTATTTAAAAAATTTCTTACTACGAATTGTAAGTTTGAAGGTGTTTATAGTTTCTTACCTGGTAAGAAATTATACATATGAAGCTTAGTTTAGAGGTTGAGTATTTCATGTTTGAGAAATTGATAGCCATATAAAATCAGACTTGGTTTGGTAAGCCACTCACACGCATGTTATAGCCACTGTAATGCAGTTTTTGAAATTATAACATATTGACTTTGGAGCTTTACGCTAAGCATGATCATTTGAATTTTTAAATTTACATTGCGAAGTTTTCAGGTTGATTTATGATACATGGAAATCCAGGGCTGAGTACAGCTTTTAAGATTTTGAGTGCTAAAATTAAAATTGCTTTTTTTATTTAATGAGGCTGTTGAATTTTTTGAAGGGTTTTACCAAATGTTTGCTTAGCCCCCTCAAGCCAGCCCCTTGTACTCGGACATGCGGAAATCCTATGAAGTGAATGGATTGGACACGCCCTGAAAAGATTAACCATGTTATTTAATGAGATATTTTAAATTTTACAATTCAGTAATAATCGGAATAATTTTGAAAAAACCATATCTCCCATGTACGCTTTTAAATATTCCAGTCGACCTCAGAAATGTGTTTTTACAGTTTCAAATATGCAGGTGAGCACAACTTATGTGTTTATTGAAGTCAACTTTTAACATTGGGATTATCATGTGATGAAGATGAGAGATCGGTTTAGCTAAAAATTTTGTCTAATGCACAGCCTGATAAACATTTTCTTTAACAAGATTTGAAGTCTGCTCCAATAAATGCTGATTAACCTAGGTACCTTTTATTCGCCAAGTTTTATAGAAATCCTCAATGGTTGATGTTGAATGTCATCAATGGCACAAACATGGTTTTGTTGCTAGTGACTTGACACGTTTTTCCTGTATAATTTCTTCAAAAAAAATAAAGAATTCTTTTCAATGGCTTTTTTGTACATTTTTCTTAAATACAAAGTCAATTTAGTGGTACTTGAATAAGATTGGCAGTTCTTATTCTCTACACATTAAAGAGTAAATTTGTTTTCACTGATATGTTTTCACTTCTACCTCTGTTTTTGGCCCTTCACAATGAATTAATGCTTGTTTTTGTTTCTCAAGACAAGGGAAATCTGTTAAAACGTCAAGGATTTTCTTAATTATTTTCTGAATCTCCATTGAAAGTGTGTTATTGGAAAACTCAATGTCGTTCTACTATTTCAACTCTAGTAGGCGAATTTTAAAATACAAATAACATTTAAGAGAAATTATGAAACTAATTAAATGTTATT
The DNA here is from genome assembly GCA_900660155.1 of Hofstenia miamia. Taxonomy (NCBI): domain Eukaryota; kingdom Metazoa; phylum Xenacoelomorpha; order Acoela; family Hofsteniidae; genus Hofstenia; species Hofstenia miamia. The sequence continues at coordinate 678,515 of CABFPE010000194.1, read as the reverse complement.
TTTAAATTTATTAAATTTGGTTTTAAATGTTGTATACTAGGTAACCTTAAAAAGAGACCTTCTTCCTTTAAATGAATTAAAACGCGTCTTTTACAAATTTTCCACTTCAGGGCAAACTAAATGTTAGGTATTTTTAAATGAGGTTAACTAAATTTTATTATTAAAAGTTTATATTTTTCATTTATTTGGGCATGTAATTTATGCTATGTGAAACGACATCCAATCCAATTACAATGTTTTATATGACTAGGCCATCTTGGTATAGAATGCTGTAATCAGATCAGAACTACTACCTGAAGTGTGGAAGCATCGCGATGTAAATGGAATAGTGTCTCTTTTTCTGTGCATTATTCGATGGATGCTGTTAGCATAAACCGTAATTATTCCATATAAGCGTCTAATTCGCAAAGATGCGAAGATAGCTCGACGACGCATTAATTTTTAATGAGTTTAATACGCTGTGAAGGACAAAAACTGCATGTTTCGCTTTAGCAAGTGCGTTAATTAAGACATTTTATATACGACTCTTGATTTATTGAGAGATAACTTCTATATTTTGCTTTAACATTTAGGCGTTTTCAGATGTTGCTCAATTTCTGAACTATTTCAAAAATGTATTTTAATAGAAACTTCTTAGTTTATGAATGTATCAAACGTCGTCGTCAGTTACTTTATTGATAGGCTTTATCTTTGATTAGAGAGTGCTAATGTGGTTTGAGACTTATTTCGCCCTCATAATTTATTTCTTATAAATCTAGTATGAATTTACTTACTTTGTCAAACTGGCGTATAACCATTTCTATAAAATCAATGTATTATGGATTTAGTGGTATAAATCATTAAAATCCAAAGCTTATTCAAAGCCATGTTATAAGGAATTCGATTTTGCAATGCATTTATTTCTGACAAAATATTATATTCTAGTGCTTATATATATATATATATATATATATATATATATATATATATATATATATGTATATGTATATATAATGGGTTATGGTTTTAAGAATAGGTATATTTACATATTTACGGATGTGTTTTTATGTGAATTACAATGCTTTTGGAGCATTGTTGAATATTGATAATAGTAACTTAATAGTGAAACTGTGCCAATTTTTTTAGCTCTTGACATGTTTTAGAAAACATTTCAAAAGGTGTTACATAGATAAAAACTTCTATACTTGTGCACTTTATGTAGATTTCAAAAGTTGTAATATGTTGAATCAATGTCGTAATTCTTTATTTGCATCCATTATTTTACTACATTTGATGGCAAGCCCTCACTTGTTTTTTAATTATAAATATATTTTCTTTTTTAACATATTTATTATAGCAAATGTCAATTATTCGTTTATTTATACACGTTTATACAAAATTTATTGTAAAAACTTTAGGATTCTAATGATCCTGTAAGTCGGTCACCCACCACAATCAGTGAAGAGGAATCTGTAATGAAAAGAAATCATCTTTCACGACAGGTATTCAAATTAGTGTCTTGTTTTAAACATTCATGATCCTTGGTTGTGACTTAATTTGTTAAATTTCAACTCCTGGAAAAGCATTTTTAGAGTAAGATTTTACTATAATTGTTTAGGCAAGACCACTTACAAGGTACCTTCCGAATCCAGACTCGACATTCAATCTCAGTGCTCATTTGGAATCACAGGGTCACCTTGTAGCTGCAAGCAATGAGGTAATTTGTGATGCATACAGTTGTAAAGGCTCACTCCTGAAACGGTGTTCTGGGCGCTTGGGTGCTTCTTGGAAGCGACGTTGGTTCGTTTTGGATCGTCAGGAACATCGTTTAAATTATTATACACGTGCAAACAACGAGTTATGTCCCCGAGGAGGTGTTCCCACTTCTTCACTCCTCGAGGTCTACCCCGATCATACTCGTAACTTTAAGAGTCCTAATCCAGAACTGACTTTCGTAATTAAATCCCGGGAACGCACTTTTCACTTAATCGCACCATCTTCTGCTACAATGCGCATCTGGATTGACGCCGTGGTCACAAGTTGCGAGGGGAATGATTTATACAGTTGAGATGTGCTGGGGATGATTCCCAATCCAATGCTATGCGAATAAAGTGCCTCTTTGGTAATAAGGGGCATCTCTTCGTTACTGTAATTGTACAATTGTTGAATAGCATTATTTACAGCAATTTGCAGTATTGTCTCTTTTGATAGCTAAATATTGTTTTTTATTTTTATTCAGGTTATTTACAATTATGTGGTGCTATTTTGTTAGTAAAGTGTCTACTATTGATAATTATGATCCTATCTCTTGGATGTAAATATTTTTTGTAAATTATTGAATGAAAGAAATTAACAGTGAATATGGATTTCGACTTTTGTGTAGTAAATTATTGAATGAAAGAAATTAACAGTGAATATGGATTTCGACTTTTGTGTAGTATTAATTATTCAGAAATCTATATTTATATAAGAAAAGAACGAATACACTAATAGAAAAAATTATAAATGCTTTTTACAATTCATTGGTTTGCTTTTTTCTAATATTGCACTAAGCTAAGATCCGGTTTTATCATGCCAGTATCACTGATTGGACTTTATAAGTGATAAAGAACATACCTTGTAAAGTTGCGAGTTCCGCATTTTCAAAAATGCAATTCTTAGGGATTTTTTCTACATTCTAAGCAAATGTAAAAATCTAAGTACTTTAGGACATATAATATTTGGTATTCGAGGTGGAATACTATATCCAAAGTATGTTTCCTTGAAAATTTCCTAGAGTCTTACGTTAATGTTTGATTTTAAGTGTCGCAGTCGCAAATATTGAAGTTGTTTCTGGCCGTAAAAATTTTATGGTATATATATTCATCACATTTTTCATAGTTTATCAGGACTTTCACTCACCTTGAAGAAAACTCATCATTCATTGTAAAACCCCGGTTAATTCAGAATACTAATCAAAACAAAACTTAAGCATACGACCTCTAAAATTCTTGATTTAAAAAATGAACTCGCGCGGTAAGGGTTCAGGCCTTTGCCAGCTGTTAGTCCCATCAAATCCGCAAAGCACTACCTTTTATATACTGTATATATATATATATATATATATATATAACAACATTACTATGAAATACTTGTGCAATCTGGCGGGTTGATGCATACGTGATAATGATGTAAGTGCTAAGTAGCGTTCAGACTTTTGCTTTTAATTCAATTAAAATTGTCAAAACTTATATATATTGTAATTCGAAATTTTGGGCCGATCAAAATGATTTCGTTTAATGAACAAAAGTCAGTTACAATATGCACGAATGCACCTCTAGTGGATAATAACGTGGTGTTTGTTTCGTACTACACGGTCTTGGGCCTGCAGTCTGTCTACATAAGTGGTTGTTTTCAGATCCAGCTTATTTCGTAATTATTAATGAGCAAATGTTTGTTTTCAGGACTAATTTTGTCTTCTATGTTGTAAAAGCAAAACATTGTTTTTAGCGACATATATCTATATAAGAACATAATTCTAAATATAAATTACTCTAAAATATATTCAGAAGCAATTAATAAATGTACGAAGCTTGTTGAAATATTAAGTAAAATTAGGAGTGTAGCTGGTAAGCAAAATTATTAGCAACTACATGCTTACTGAAAGATTATATACCGACATAACTTTAAATGCAATTTAGTAAGAACTAAGGGCCCTAAAGATTTAATTCTGATCTAGGATTCGGATATTTTAATAGAATGTTAGCAAGTGGCTTCGGATTTTCTTTTTAATATAATTGGATGTTGCTTTTTGTGTAAACACAAAGCTATCTGTGAGACATTATTTCACCCACTGACAGACTTAATGTACATGTAAAGTATATCAATTGCGTTTCTTAAGCGATCGACTACAAAGGCTTATTAATGAAATAAGCAAATAAATTTTCGAGAGTAAATATAATGCGCCAAATACGTACGGCACACTAGTACGTAATTAATTGAATGTCTGCAACCAGGAGCGTCCGCAGTATTTTTTGACGGGGAGACATCTTAGTCATTAACAAAAGCGGGGTGAAGGCCCACGAACATTTTTGAAATTATTCAGAAAATAGACCCTAAAAAATGCATTTCACGATCTTAGATTTTAAATTTTTCAATTGCTTTACAGAAAATTTTTTTATTTGACCTGTCAAAATCAATTTTGAAAACCCGACGGGGATATTCCACCATGTCCCCCACCCCCTACGTACGACGCTGCCTGAAATCCACACGAAGTAATAATCTACAGCATTAGCTGCTTTTTTAGATAATCTTAAATTTGTGATAGACAATTAGAATTTGTTTTGAAAAGTTCACAACAAAGTTTTTTCGCGTTCGCACTCTAAACTTTGTTGTCAATCTCATTATCTCTCAAAAAGTTGTCAGCCAAAGTAACACCGATTTAACTCTGAAAACTTTGTTGAAAAAAAGTTTTTTTGCCTTCACACTTACAACTTTTGCTAACAACCTTATTAAATTTGAAAAATTTGTGAATAAAGTTGTCTGAACACTACTTTAAGAACCCACCATATGTCTCACAATAACGTGTTCTGTTTCTTCTCATGTTTCCATGTCTCACTGTCAGTACTGTTGAACTATTTTACTTAAAGTAGAGGGTAAATCTCACTATGATTTTCCAATTTTTTGCGGTTTCGTCTTTTATGTGATTTTAGGAGTTTGAAACCTGCAGAATATAAATCTAAAGCCAAATCTTTTCTACATGTACATCAACATATAATAAATTACTTCTAAAAAATCCTGCCCGTGGAAAGTCCCTTAGCAAGGAACACAATGGTCTCAAACACACCCTCTAAAGGACTGAGAGGTATTCAAATTTACATTTTGTACTTGTTCAGTTTTTGTCAACCTATGTGACTATATCAAATAACGAGATCTGCAAGTTTTTATACAAAACATTAAAAATTCAGGTTTCTTCAGTTAATTTTTTAAGTTGTTAAAAATACCTCAAAATCTCAAAATTGATAAAACTTAGTCATTTCTAATGATTTTTACTGAAATTTGGCCCAATAGTTCGAATATTCATTGATTCAACTAGTAAATGTACCAACTCATGAGTTTGGCAATACACTTGATCTTGTATTCTCAAATTCTGATGACAATATTGTAAGGGAGGAATGCACGCAAAGGATACCATTCTCGGACCATTTAGCGATTCGTTCATATATCATGACTAAAAACTCTACAACAACTTCGCGAGATATTCTGTTTCACATCTGCTGAGAAGCGACTTCCCGGCTGTAAATGAGCTGCTCGTTACATGACTGTTCTCTGTAACATTTGCATAACCGACCCACAATATATAGATCACTCGTTTGATGAACTCTCACGGCTCCTCTCGCCTTTTCATGCCAAACAGAGAGCAAAGCGAATGAAATTTCCGTTCTATTATTCTTCCCACACTATTCACTTGATTAATCGTATATCAGCAGCTAAGCGAGATGGACAAGACCTGGAACATCAACTCTCCGAATCAATTGACCTGGATACTGCTGTGTTCATTGAAGGCTTTGATGACAAAGACAACAGTCTGATACAAACTAATAAGAACACTCAAATCACTCCCTCCGAAATTGCAGTATGACGGAAAAGACATCAAAGCCCTGAGCAACAAGCAGAAGCTTTAACCTATCATTTTTCGAAATACTACGAGCCCCAACGTGAAAATTTTTCAGGATTACAGTCCGGCCTATTATTCTCAATAGATGATGGTGCACTTGCCATGAGAACATGCTCACTTGGCTGTGGCCTAGATAGGATCGCTGGAGAATTTCTGAGATTTGCATTGCGGGGTTCGGTATTCCACTTCTTTAAACTTTTAGCGCTCTTTTTCCATAATGTTTTTTCCAAGTGCTGGAAAATAGTATACGTTCGTCCCATAACAAGCATCCTTCCAAAGATTTCCCTGGGTTCTGAAAAAATCCTTTTAATGAACTGTATCCAATTATCAAACAACGATTGTCTGACAAGCAATATGGACTTAGACCGAAATGAAGTACAATCTCTCAATTGTTTGCATTTCTAGATGACATATACGATAATTTTGACAATGGGCGGAAAACATACTGTTTTTACATGGATTTTAGTAAAGCATTCGACAAAGTCCCCCATCACATTCTGCTCAGAAAACGGGTATTTTCGGATCTTCGCTTAAACTAATTGCTTCTTACTTATCTGATCTCTACCAGTGTGTGAGTTAATGATTATGACTCAAAATATACAACTGTCACAAGTAGTGTGCCTCAGGGCTCGCGATTAGGTCCACTATCTTTTTCAGTTTTTATCAATGACTTACCAGCCATTTGTGTTTCGTTCTTGCCTTACTATACTTCTTTCCTGACGATGTAAAAGGCTCCAATCCTGACCTTCCCTCTCTTAAATTTTATCTGAATGCATGCCTTGAATGGTGTATTCGCAATGAGATCATCTCAACACAAGCAAAACAATGCTCATTGTGTTTGGTGGGCCTTCGCCTAGTGAGTCCTTAACAATTGATTTTGAATTATTTTATGCTTCTTCAGTTGTAAGGGATCTTGATGATCTAAAATGGAAAGTACATATCACCAAAATGATTGCTCTATTAATCGAACTTCGTAGAAACATTCTTTATTTTGTTCCAGTTACAACAAGATTTAAATTATATCGCGTCTACATCTTGTCCACTCTCATGTATGCATCTGAAATCTGGTATCCATCCAAGGTTTAACTCCGAAATCTTGAAAGTTTCCAATATAAATTAAATATTAAATAGGCAAGCATTATTGGTCATAGATATTAAACTCAATGCATGGTCGAATTACTTTAAGAACTGCCCTTTAATTAATATTGCATATTTAAATAGTTTTGTAAATATTTTGTTATGTGTTAGTTTATAGATTCTATATACGTTTTATATATATTTAAGCAATAAATTTGCTTTGACTCTATATATATATATATATATATAATGTATTCGCAATTGTAGTTATTATAATGATCGTCTAATACAATCAAGTATGATGCCAATATCCTGCCTTATTCAATTAAAAGATCTTATAATGTCAAATAAGCTCATTACAGGCAAGATTGACTTCCCTGTATGGAAATACATTTCAATGAAACTTTCAGACTAACCTCTACGTACTCTACAGCGCATGCTTTCTTTGTCTTTAAACGAATTTGCACGAAGCCTTGCGACTCTAATTTCTTCATTCAATCAGTAAAGCTCGCAAATCCTCTTCATAAATATACCATCATTTCTTAGGTGTGAACTGAAACCACTATTCTTAAAATTTGTAAATGATCACTATGATCGTTACAATGATCCATTTATGTTTTAGTGCCATTTTTGTGCAATTTAAGTAATATTAAAAATATAGTTGTAATACTACGGATTTTCTACAAAATAATTTAGCTACGGATTTTCTACAAAATAATTTAGCTACGGATGGAATAAAATAATAAAATTGATTATTGGCCATACCAATGGAACTGTATTAGTGAAAATTTTAAGATTATTCAAAAAGAAAAAAGAATCACATGATAAATTTACAGTATTTATTATATCTTTGTGGGGATGTTGAAAAAAATCCTGGCCCTGAAAATCATCTTCAAATAACTGAATTTAATAAAGCTTTAGATGAAATTAATGATATTGTATCTAAACAATGCAAGGCTCAAACACAATTATCAAAAGAATTTCGGGATAATATCCATGGCTTAATTACTAAAGCCAAAAATAGCATCATGGAAATAATGAATGAAAAGTTAATCATTAATGAGGGTTCTTTATCTCCATCATATTCAAACATTGTTAAAAATAAAATTGTGAAACATAAAACAGTGATTGTTGATTACTCAAACAAACAATTATCAAATGAACAAGTTGTTGAATTTGAGAAAAAGATTAGTAATCAATTTGAGAAAAATAGTGTTTTTTGCTCACGTGTACAAAGTACAAAAAATGGTAAAATTGTTGTTGATGTTCCTACTCAAGAATGTGCTGAAAAATCACTAGAAATTATGAATTCACTAAAACTTAAAGCAAAGATTGCTGCTAAACGTCATCCAGTAATGATAATAACAAATTTACCTGATTTTACAGTAACAAATGCAAATTTAATTGAACACATAATAGAATTAAATAAGGATGTAATAATGGATAAAGAAAATATGAAAATTTTGTATAGCTACAATACAAAATCCCACTTAAAGAATATTGTAATTAAAGTATCACCTGAAAACAGAATGAATATTTTGGATACTGGTGATTTGAAAATTGAACATCATATTTGTAAAGTATATGACTATCTAGTACCTCAACAATGCTTGAAATGTGGACAATATGGTCATTCATTAAAATTTTGTAGAAATGAGGATAAGTGTTGTCATTGTGCTGAAAATCATGATTCAAGAAAATGCACTAAAAAACTGGATAAAGAAAGAGAAATATGCAGTAACTGTAAACAGATAGGATATAGTTCTAGATCAAAGAACTGTTCAAAATACAAACAGGTTGCAAATATACTGATGACTGACTGGGGCACATGCAGTCCCCCTAAGGCGGATTGACTACCTAAAGCTGAGTATCCAATAGTACCCTATATTTATTATACCAATGCACAATCATTATCAAATAAGATGTGTGAATTTAATTTTACTCTGACTCAATATGACATTGATGTTGCAATCATTTCAGAAACCTGGGCAAATGAAACAGATAATTCGATCATTAAGCAGAAAATCAACAATTACAAAGTATATCAAGTTTATCGACAAAAAGGTTTTGGTGGTGGAGTCTCCATTTATGTGAAAAATCATTTGAGGTGCCAGGAAGTAATAACTTTCAGCAATGAAATAGCAGATGTAGTAGGAATTTTAATGCATAGTGGAGGTAAAGTATTACTTATAGTGGGAATATATAGACCAACACATAATTATTCAACTGAAGTTTTTCAAATATTTGAGGATCATATTGCAACATTAATAAGTACAGTTGTGGAAAAGTATGGAGAGCACAATAGACTAATTATTGGTGGCGATTTTAATAAATGTCCCACATCTGCACTGGAATCAGTATTCAAACTAACATCAATGATAAATTTTTCAACAAGAAAAGCAGCACATTTAGATGTACTTTTAACAAATACGCCAAATAGTTTCATCAGCCCAAAGAAACTTCCGAAATTAGGGCTCTCTGATCATGATGCTGTGCTAATGAAACCTAAAATTAGTAAGAAAACAACAGTTAAAGAGAAATATATTCTATATGACAAACGTGAAAAACATCATAGAAATGTAGAATTATACCTTCTCAATTATAACTGGAGTAGAATTGCAAAGATTGATGATGTTAACAGACAAACAGTTGAGGTTTATAAAATCATAAAAGAAGCATTTTCTATATACCCACAAAGAACAGTAATTATATCAAATAAAGATCCGCCTTGGGTAACACCAACAATGAAATACTTAATGAAAATAAAGCACCAGGCTCAGCAGTCTGGGAATAGTGATAAGGTAAAAGAATATTGTAAGAAAATAGAACATATGAGAATTCAGGAAAATGTAAAATCCATTCAAACAAAGTGTAATGGGAAATGGTGGAAAGAAATAAAAAAGCAAAACTTTATATTTCAGCCTCAGAAATCAATAACACCTTTATTAGTAAAATATAGTAATGATCAAATAGCAGCTGAAGAAATTAACAAACATTTTGTGAAAATTTGTACATCTACAAATGATTATAATCAAGTTCTAAACAAAACAGATATTGTGGAAATTCCAGCAATCAATGAATTTACAGTTAATAACATGCTGAAAACGATAGATAAAAATAAAAATGCAGGAAAATATCCAGCCTGGTTCTGGAAACGGCATGCAATTTCTCTGGCACTACCTCTATGTATAATATGGAACACCAGCTTAGTGAAACAGGAATTCCCTGATATGTAAAAAATGACATCATTGTACCTGTACAAAAATAAAAGAAGTAAAATTGTTAAAACATTTAAGGCCAATTGTAATTACAGAAGTACCTGCTAAACTTCTTGAAAGATATGTAAATGAATATTATGGAGTAGACATAAAAGAACACTTTGGTGATGATCAATTTGCTTATACTAAAGGAAAATCAGCAGATATGGCTTTGGCACTGTTGTTATCTAAATGGAGAACATACATAGATTTTGAGCCGAATGTTATACATATAGTATTCTTTGACTATTCTAAAGCCTTTAATATGGTTGAAAATAATGAAATTATTACTAGAATGAGTAAAATCGGAAAAATAGATATTTTACCATGGTATGAAAGTTTTTTAAGAAATAGAACATCAAGAACAAGAATAAATAAATACTTATCAAATAAAACAATTAAATCAAGAGGTCTACCAGAAGGCACTGTGTCTGGGCCCAGTTTATTTCCATTAATGCTTAATGACCTAACTCCAAAGGTTGAAAGAAATTTTTTCATAAAATTTGCTGATGATTTGACTGGGACTTTTTTCAATTGTTCACAACTTGAAGTGAATAATGTCTTAAGTCACAGTAAAATAAATGGTCCACAAATTAATGAATTAAAGACAGCAGATCTAGTAATTAACACTACTTACACTATAAGTGATCCAGGTCCTTTGTTTATTAATGATAAAGAAATCACAAGAGTTACAGAATTTAAATTACTTTGAGTATTAATTGACAAAGGTTAACATTAAATTTTGAAATAAATAAAAGAATTAAGTCTGGAATGAAATCATTAGGTTATGAAAAAAATCAGCTTAAGATTATATACACATCACATATACAATCAAAACTAGTGTATGCACCTCTTGCACTGTCTGGATCAAATTACCATCGCTTAGATAAAATTGCAGAGAAAGCTTCAAAAATAATTGATGAGCAACTACCAAGACCCTCAGATATAATTGATCAGAGTATTTTGAAAGAATTTATTATGTCAAAAAATAACAAATCACATGTACTGCATGAACTATTGTCAGAAATTATTACATCAAAATCTAAACGGAAACATTGTGTTTTGCTTCCTTATTCAAGAACTGAGCATGGAAAAAGAACATTCCAATTCTATGGAGCAAAATTATATAACAATATGGTGCTAAATGCAAAAAATATAATAAATTAAATTGTTTATTTAGATCCTGTAATCTGCTCATGCCTTTGAGCAAAATATACTTTACTTTACTTTACTTTACTAAAACGATTTATTATCAACTACAAACTACAAAACTAATTAATTCAAATGTCGTTAAATTCACAGCTTTAACAAGCTAAGAGACCCTAAAGTTCTGTGAATTTTCCTTGCTTGGTTTCTTTTCATTGAGGAAGTGTGTTTTGATTTCAATCTTTAGTAATTTGTCAGGAGATCTAACATGTAATGGAAGTTCATTAAAACTTTCAGAAGCAATGTTAAAAAATGAGTTTTTCCGAAGCTATTTTTAATTCTGCGTGACTAAAAATAAATGTAATCTTTTGTTACATGGCGTACTTCACTACAGGCCTCTGCAATGTTCAACTGGAGGTGAACGAATTACATGCTGTTGGGGGATTTTTCATATTCTTATTACTTTTTTTATATAATAACACCATTAAGGACAATTGTATTAAAAAACTCAGTATCAAAATTCAATATTTATGAGAAATAAATATAATTTACCCTTTCGCTCTTCATAAGTTATTTACATTATAGGGAATAAATTAATGAACAACAAGAAAATGATAATCTATTATTTACTGAAATAAAGTGTTTCAATAAAGGCAAGTTTGTAAATAAAATTTGGCACATTACTTGGTCCTTTTGATTTACGATCATTAATATTTTTTTAACTTCGAATTCTGAAATATACCTAAAGTAGAACATGGGTTTACGCTGTATGATGTTGTCTTGATATGGTAAGGGGACGCCTGAATACTTACCAAAGTTTACAAATTCTTTATTCAATGCAGTTGCAATTTCATAATCCGTCTTAATAATTTTACTACCGAGCTTTATCTGTGAAATTTTATCCTGTTTCACACGTCGTTTTGTCAAATGATTAACATAATTCCATTTTTCACGCTCAGTTTTCAAGGCATTAAAATTTCTTAAGCATTCGGCGTCAAGGTTACATACTTTCAATCATTTTTATTCTATTTTTGGATAGTGTAAAATTTTTGAAATCTACATCGCTATGAATCTGCTTCCATTTGTGAAAGGATTCGATCATTTTATGATTTCCTCTTCAACTTCTTTGCTGCTTCTAAAGTTAAACTTTTTGGGATGGACACATTAATTTTTCAGGTGCTTGCCTATTTAAAACATATTCTACACATTCTAGATAGTATTCCACCTTTTCATCTACACTTGAAAGTGTATAAATGCGACTCCAGTTGATTTTCCGTAGATCACCTTGAAAATTATTTTTTTAAACTTATTGAATGACCGTTTATTAATAAGTTTTTTGCTTTCAGGGGAAATGTGAAACTCTTTATCAATTGCAATAATCGCATAATGATCTGAAAAGTTACAGGTCGTGATTTCTACTACTAAGCGACTAGTGTTTTTAGTTAACAAGTAATCAAAAAGTGTACTGCTGTTTGCGTATTCACGTGTAGGAATTGATGTGTTTACAATATTTAAACCACACTCACTTACAAAGTTATCAATCAGGTATGCTTGCTTCTTGTCAAAGTAGTTTATGTTGTAGTCACCTGTCAGCAAAATATAATCATAATGTGGAAGATGCTTAAATTCATTTAACTTGAAATCTAAAAATTCTTTTTGATATTGATTATGCGGACAGTATGTCACGTTAATTAGATAACTCTGCTCATTAGTCATCAATCAATTCTATCTGTAGAAAATTTGGAACAATTGCTAGTAAACCTCTACCTTTTTTGTGTTCTCTGTTTCCGAAGAATACAGTAAACCTATTAAGATTTGGGTTCCACATCTCAAGATTGTTGCAGTTTTTAAACCAAGTTTCCGTCATGCAAATTACCACAATATTTCCTAAGTTATCAGTCCATATTTTGAATTTTTCATATGAATTGCGTAAATCATGTGCGTTAATAATTATTATTTTTAAGTTGTTTTGAACATTTGGCAAATAATTTCTAAATAATTTAGTTGAATTAATGACAGGTCCAGGGTTCGTTTCTACATCATTGGATAATATTATTTCCCTTAGCTTGCTGTTATATTTACAAATACAGCTAACATAATAGTTTAAGTTAAACGTTCACAAAGAATGTAGAATCTTACAAGTTTAGCTATTTGATGGATATTTGACTGGCTGTATCTTTGTTGACCTTTGCTTTCGGGTTTCGTTATTGGCTTTTTCATATTGAAGTGTTTTATTGCACCTGCTAGCAAACTAAATCGCAGTCTATTGAAGTGTGTCCTATCTTTTGCATAACATCTGTCATAAAAACTATTTGTAAATTTAATTACTTTGACATGTTCCATTTCGTAACATTTATTTAGTTCAAAATTTTTTCATTAACATCTTTTGAATTCCGAAGCGAGACACAGTCAATTACATCAATGTCCTTGACTTTAGGACATTTGACCTTGCAATTGCGCAACAATCTTTTGAAATTGTCTTTGATGTCAGCAATAGACTGCTCCTGATTACAATCATTTACACCAACTGCCAACACCAATATATCTAAATTGTTATCACTAGGGTATTTTTCAAGAACATTAGACAACTCGTTCATTTTTATTCCACTATATGAGTGTACTGTGGTTTTCTTGTCATCTAGAAGATGCTTTGATCTGAGATATTTTAGTCGCGATGCTCCCAGAAAAAGGGCTTCTGCATCATCTGGAAGACTCTTTGATGGCCTACTTATTGTATCTAAAACACGAAAAAATTATATAATTAATAATCTTGAATTAATTTTTGGTTGTGTTATCTTTGCATTAGGTGATAGTATAAGAATGTTCGTTTTTGTTAAAACACGAAAAATTATTATATAATTAATAATGTGGAATTAATTTTTGGTTGTGTTATCTTTGCATTAGTTGATAGTATGAAACTGTTTATTTTTGTTAAAACACGAAAAAATTAATATATAATTAATAATCTTGAATTAATTTTTGGTTGTGTTATCTTTGCATTAGGTGATAGTATAAAAATGCCCATTTTTGTTAAAACACGAAAAAATTAATATATAATTAATAATCTTGAATTAATTTTTGGTTGTGTTATCTTTGCATTAGGTGATAGTATAAAAATGCCCATTTTTGTTAAAACACGAAAAAATTAATATATAATTAATAATCTTGAATTAATTTTTGGTTGTGTTATCTTTGCATTAGGTGATAGTATAAAAATGCCCATTTTTGTTAAAACACGAAAAAATTAATATATAATTAATAATCTTGAATTAATTTTTGGTTGTGTTATCTTTGCATTAGGTGATAGTATAAAAATGCCCATTTTTGTTAAAACACGAAAAAATTAATATATAATTAATAATCTTGAATTAATTTTTGGTTGTGTTATCTTTGCATTAGGTGATAGTATAAAAATGCCCATTTTTGTTAAAACACGAAAAAATTAATATATAATTAATAATCTTGAATTAATTTTTGGTTGTGTTATCTTTGCATTAGGTGATAGTATAAAAATGCCCATTTTTGTTAAAACACGAAAAAATTAATATATAATTAATAATCTTGAATTAATTTTTGGTTGTGTTATCTTTTCATTAGGTGATAGTATAGGAATGTTCGTTTTTGTTAAAACACGAAAAAATTATTGTGTCCTTGAAAATTCATCTGTTCTCATTTGAGGACATTGGTAATTAGTAGTAAACAACTTAGCTTAAAATGGTTTTAGATACAAGGAGTTTACTTCAAATCAAAATAAATGCTAGTTGTGAAAATCAGACTTACACTTAGAACAAATTTGACAATTGCACTACTCGCAAATATACCAAGTCTTTGATTTGTAATGGATGAGCCCGTTAACGAGATGCAATTTTACTAGATTTTTTCAACCAAAGTCTTCCATCTACACGTCGGCAAATGCTACACGTTTCATGCTAATGCTTTTTGTGGTGGTGGCGGTGGTATATTCTTCTCGTTTCTGGGGCGTACATGTCGTTTCTGTTGTTTGAGCTACATGATAAATGCGTGAGCAACTTGAACACGAAACTCTGTGTTAATTTCTTGTTGTATCTGCCATACAAAACCCATGCATTCACCCTCAATAGAGTGATTTGCAATTCGGAGGTAGTATTTTTTCGACTTCACTGTATGTCGGAACATTGAAATTGACATATCTGTGAGGTCAACCATACCCATGGGTTTGTTATTTTGTTTCACAATGTCGGGACTTTTATGGTGATACGCTTTTTGTTTTTTCACACCAATGCTCACACTTTGAGAAAGGAAGTATTCCACAGTATGTGGGCATCATTTCCACTGCTTTGTTGCCAAAGCCAGCGTATTATATTTACATTGTCCTTATTTGATACAGCTGATGATGCTCCACGACCAATTTTTGATAGATCTTTTCAGATTTCAATTTCTGTTCGGCAACCATCATTCTGTTCTTTCTGCATGTAGCAATGCACCATATATCCATCTCGTCTCGTAATGTCAGTTGAAGATTGTAACTATTGTAGAAGTTACAAAATATAATTGTGCATTCTTGCCTCTTAAGCTTTCAACATGTCGAAGAACCACATTTTCTGCTTTCCCCATTCCCCCTAAGCATCACTAGTTTTCGACTGATACGTTTCAAAGTCACACATATAACCATTTACAGTTGCTAGTACCTAAATTTTACAGCCCCATTTCTGCGGTGTACTCTTTAACTATTGTTTCATTCATGATTTTCCATTGAAGGGAATGATAATTTCATCCAAACTGAATACTTTTTTTATATGGTTTGTGCATCAGATAATTCGACCTTAGGGCATTTAAAAGAGTCCGGATCTTGGAGGCCTTATCTGTTTCTGATACCTCACTGGAAAAGTGCAGATACTAGCGAATATTCATAAACTCATTCCTGCTGAATCCACTATCAGCCACTGCAGGCAGTCTCATTTATTCGTCTGATGAACAATACATCCTCATCTGTGAATAACGTATATACTTAAAAATAATGTTCATTCCCTGAAATGTGTTCAATTTTGAAGAAAGTGAAAACATGAAGTCATTTTATTCTTGGGCATACTTCACTGTTTCAGCAACTATCAACTTGTGAATACAAAAATACTTTGATAATTTGTTACAATTCAATTCTGTGGATTCCACTGCTAGGTGCATTTTAACTAATTTGATGAATCGCTAGTTGTACTATATTATTATTCAGAAGAATTGACACGACAATCACGTGAATTAATATTACAGTTATTAATACACATTTAATTACATTTATTATGATATATGTGAAGTTCATATCCTATTTTCCCCAATTGTCTAAATAGCCCATCAGATACTTCCCATTAAAGGTGGCTCTGCACAAAACGAATAAGATTTTTCGAACGTTGGTAACATTCTGAAACAAAAATGTAGCAGAGTGGATCCTGACACGTCAGTTAAGTAGAACTTTTACACTCCACTGTGAAAGGCGGTATTAAATTTTTTTTAACATTGTTTATTTACTTCCTATGGTTAGAAAATAAAAACGTGACGGGCCGGACTTAAGACTACATGGGCAAGGTCCGGGTCGGGCCAATGAAATTACGGCCCGTTTGCATCACTGCTTGGAGTTCGTGCTCAAGTTAGATTGCGCTTCTTTACTGCATCAATTTAAGTGAGAATCGATAGTGACATTAATTTAGGCTTTAAATTTTCCCATCAACCGATTTATATTCACTGCATGCAACATATATTTATTATTTGTTGCTATTCTAACTAATGTGAATAGTGAGATTGTATGACATCTCATTTTTGAGTTGCAATTTAAAGTTCAGTATTAGTACCAACTTATATATTACTTCTCATTAATGAGTGTCAATTAAAAATTAGCTTTAAGTTTAACATCATGTGGTTTATGCGTGGTAGGCTTAATCTCATTGGTTGTTGCATGTGAGCAATCAGCAGGCAGCAGTGAAACATGTATAAAGTATACGCATTAGATAAATTTTAATTATTCTCAGAAATGTCTAGTAAACAATAATTACTGGGGGAACGTATTGTAAAGTTCTTTTTACATCATTAAAAAGAGGTTAAATATTGTTACCATGCATCATTTCATGTTCCTAAACCACGTTTTTAAAAATTACGAGCAAAGGCGTGACACAAAGCGAAGTAGTGGCAGTGAACTTCCAGCTGCGATTATGACAGAAAGCAGAGTGTAATGGTTGAAGAAAAAAATGACTACTGCAAATCAGCCTAGCAGTAGGGGCATAACTCGAGTTCTTGGCTGCACCTTTCAGCATGTGTCCCATTGCATCAAAAAGAAGTGTCACATAAATTGTCGAAAGAAAATAAAAGACCCGCGATACCCTGCTGTATAAATAGAGAATGTAAAGAAAGTTCAAGGATTTCATCCTCGATGATGAGAAATATTGGCAGCGCAATGCCTGGAAATGTTTTTACTATGCCAACAATGCCAACCAATCCACCGAATAATACCATGTAAAGACCAAAAAAATTGGAGCCCGTATCTCGAGACCATATATTGTACCTAGCGGCCTTGCTGTCACGAAAGAAGTGTACATTCGTCAATGCTTACACCGTCGTCTACTACCTTTTATCAATTAAAATCATGCCGATGGGAACTATATCTTTTGGCCTGACAAAGCCAGTGCACACTATGTAAACCTTACAAAGGCATTCCTGAACAATGAGAACATACCTTTTAAACCACGAAATGTGAATCCCACAGATTTACCTAAGGCTAGACCAATAGAAGATCTGTTTGATCAAGTGAATCGACAAGTGTATAAGAATGGATGGGTCGCAACATTAGTGTTTCAGTTGAAAAACCGTAGCGAATACTGGTTATTTACAGCAGATTTCACAGCTGTACAACGTCGTTGTAGTCAGATTCGAAAACATTTGCGCATGTGTTTTACCTGTGGACCATATTCATGCCTGCACAAATGTAAGTAGTATAAAGAGAGTTCCGTTTTGTGCCACTTTTTTCTGATTGGTCGAGAGGCTTGGCCTTTGACCTGAGACGTCGTGGATATTGGCGGGGGTGTTTTACTGACGTCATAATGTACTTGTACTAGTTTTTGTG
>CABFPE010000194.1:640326-655482 GCA_900660155.1 Hofstenia miamia | reverse complement strand
GCACAAAAACTAGTAAAAGTACATTATGACGTCAGTAAAACACCCCCGCCAATATCCACGACGTCTCAGGTCNTTTGGTTGGCAGTTGATTGCTGTAGTTTAGACTATGATTAGTCTGTATTGGATCTATACGTCTTCTGTATACATCTTATGTATACTGTGAAGCAGTTTAACCAACTGCTGTTATAAATAACTAAAGCTGATGAAAGATTAATGCTAGTCATAAATGTATGAGTGTAATTGTTTAATATATTTCATAAATTCTACAAAAATCACTTACCACAAAACTTGGAAACTTTGTCAAATATTTGATAAAATTTGCCAAATATTTGGCAAATTCTTGGAAAGTTTGCAAATTATTTGGAAAATTTGCCAAATATTTGGCAATTCTTGGAAAGTTTGCATAAAATTTGAAAAATTTGCCAAATATTTGGCAAATATTTGCCAAATATTTGGAATCGATTTGCAAATTTTTTTACTAGGGAAATAACACAAAAACTAGTAAAAGTACATTATGACGTCAGTAAAACACCCCCGCCAATATCCACGACGTCTCAGGTCAAAGGCCAAGCCTCTCGACCAATCAGAAAAAAGTGGCACAAAACGGAACCCACCTCTCGACCAATCAGAAAAAAGTGGCACAAAACGGAACTCTCTTTATACTACTAATGTATTTGAGTAGCCTACATGTTATTGCGTAATAAAAGTAATTTTTGTTTTGGATCAAGTTTTAATAATTTTTTATGTGATGATAAACTTAGTGCTAATTTTTAACTGACATCCGTCATATGAGTTATCATAGATTTATATATAGAGTTAAAGCTGATTTCTGTAAATAATTCCAATTTAATAAATAAACAACACGTTATTCTAAACAAAATCAAATTTAATGTAAGTAAATAAGTTTACAAAACTACTTCAGCAAGTAAATATTATTTTGTGAATAATTTAAGGAAAATATAATTCGATGTCTATTAGATTCAAATATATAAATTACTTTTTCAATGAAAATATCTATTTTTTCATTCATTTTTCACGATGAATGCTTGACATACATAATCCTGACATAGTATTCCTTAACCACGTTTTTGTTACTAAGTGACCTTTCAATTTTACATGTAGAAATCGGAAGACCAAGGATTATGCAAAGTGCTTTTCTAACAGCCATAAAAATAGTTGTATATTCTAATGCAACTCATACATTGGATATCAATAAGAAATCATAAGTTTTACAGAAACCTGGCAGCTTTTACTTTCAATAACAAGATTTTCTAACTCTTGCAATTCTTCAATATAAGCCAAGTTGTCTTTTAAATCATTATATTCTGATTTTACAATATTCTAAGGCAGTAAGTGACATAAGCGGTGAGAGGATTGGTTTTCTTCAACAACATGACATTTTAAAGATTGAAATGTTGAATCTAAATAAGAAAATAGGAATGATTGGCCATAATATATTTCAGTAATTCAGTTGAAATTATCATTACGGATATACTTTATCTATGTCATTGGCGAGGTAGAGTAATGTTTATCTTTTGCATTAGATCTATGTCGCAAAAATGTACATACTAAAAATTCAACATTTGCATCAAATAATTGGAATATTTTCCTGAAAGTTTGCAATGTAGCAGAATATAGCGAAAATTTTTCTAAAGTAACAGAGATTGTAGAATGCGTAACAGATAAAAATTGGTAAGCCTCTTGACGAGTTTTTGAATTACATGTTTGACTATTACATAAATCATCTAGTTGCTGAAAAACATTAGCAATTTAATTAAAAATTTGAATGCTTTTATATTTTCTGACTAATTAGTCTCACAAAATGGTGGTATTAGAAATAAGATAATGACGCTTATGACTAACTCATAAAAACCGAATTATTTTTTTAATTATTCCAGCAGCATTTTTAGCACAACCCAAGGAATTCAGATCATTTATCAGAACACTTAAGTGATGTGATGCACAGTGAATAACGTAGCACTAATTCATTATGAACACCATTTTCTTTAGCTGCCATTGTGTACATCCATCATACCTTTGATCAACTAGTTTTGTAGACATCATAAGTCTTACGGATTGAAAAAAATTTATTCTTTTTGTTATGTTTTCAGCTCCCTAGTCATTAATTTCGTCAAAGCCTACAAATTTTTCCCTAACTACTGCTAAATGTTCAACAAAACGAACAGCAAGTGACAATGAAATGTCTGCAGATTCATCAGTTAGAATTGGGATTGAGATCTCAGAAGACACGTTCACTTGTCTTACTGTTTCCATTCGGATTTGTGGTTCACAACTTTCTATAAGTTCACTTTGGATTTGATGAGAATGTAATTTTCATTTCGACCAGACACATAAATGTTCTCTAAAATGCATCCACAGAGTCAATGCAGCAACTTAAATGACTTAAAAAATTTACACGTAATGCAGAATCATATGCTCTACAGAACGTAGTTGATTTTAGAACAGGAATAGTTTTTTCGATTATTTTCAATTCTTTAGTAATAATTATTATTTACTTTAAACCTTTATATATTACACAAAAGCATAAAGGTAATTAGTAAGGCTTAAGGAAAATTGTTTTTCTATAATTCCATCTAGTTGTAAATTGATATTTCTAAGTTACAGACTTCATTCCTTGAATATCCAAAGTTTTCTCTTTAATAGTAATTCGATTTAATTTTTTTGTTAAATTCTTTAAAAGTAAATACTTCTTTAACTTCAGGCTTGTTCCACAGATCTATACAATAGTTGAGAAAACAGTTCATGATTCTTTTGAGAATTTAAATTTTCAATAGCACTTGGTTCTAATACGTAATTTTGATAGAAATTTTTCTTTTGATCAAATTTTGAAAAATACTTAGAAGAAGAAGAAGAAGAAGAAAAATCTATATTCAGAAATAGTTTTAACAATAAATAGAAATACTGATAACAAATTCTGAAAGCGTCAAGAAAGTAATACAAAACTAAACAAAAAAAAGAAAACAACGAATATTTACAAATAAAAAGTGGTTAACTTGGGCTATGGCGATTGCTAGTTTCTATTAATAGAGTAAAATCAGGATTATAAAATTTATAACCTCGCCATTTCAGTTTTTTTATATCATAAGTGCAAAAATATTTTTTAATATTCATTTTAAAGTTTTTTAATTTACTTATTTGTGTAATATATTTTGGTAATTCATTCCACATATTTATAGCAGTGTTTAGAAATGAATTTTTCATTATTCGTTTTTTATACCTAATAGGTCTAATTATGTGTGTTCTTTTATTTTGTTTATTGACTAATTTTGCAGCAAGAAAGTCATTTTTGTAGTATGCGAAAGTATTGTTAACTATTTTGAAGAACGTCATTAAGACATTTATATGGATGTAACATTGCGGATGTAAAAATAATTTTNTGGTGGATTCAGAAGGAGTTTCTTTGATGGCTGCTAGCATGTTGAACAGGATAATTAGTTCATCTCTGCCGAGATTCTTGAGAGGAGCTAATAATTTACTTTTGGTTAACTCCTCTTCAGGTAACGCAATGAGCGACGTAGCGTTAAGGGTGGTAAGCACAGCGCGCTCGCAAGGACCGACTGCTCGCGGTGAAAGCATCGGTAATTATGATTTTAGTTTTTGTTTGTAATTGATTTATCCATTTGTTCATTAATTTTTTTTGATATTTCCGGGATTTTTGGGCATTAATTTAATGATATGCAACTCATTTTCAGATATTATTAAATGTTAAGTACGTTTTTCTTACTAACCTCAGAAGGAGTTAATAGCTTGATTAAAGAAATTGTTTAATAGCTTTGGTTACTCATTATTTAGTCAAAGTTTATATTCTAATTTCCATTAACATATTGTTGCTTAAAGCAATTGTAATTTAGTGTTCAAATTGAAAGAAAAAATATGTGAACAGTTTATTCGAACAGTAGGAGAGGTTTATTGATTCGTTTTTTATTGTTAATAATTATAATCTCAATTTAAACACTTTCAGAAACTTTATTGTTGGTGTAAGAATGTAAGTATATAAGAATTTAAAAGTTGGACACCGCATATTTCGCTTTTAATATCGTAAATTTGATCTTCATTTCTAAGTCAGGATTCAGAGAAACCTAGAATACAATTAGCACCAGTAGCACCTTGAAAAGTGAAATATTTAATAGACAAGTTCTGCAGTTTGTGAATATATTTGATTGAACAAATTATCTGAATATTTTTGAGATATTCAGAAGAATCGCAAAGTTGTTTGTTACAAATCGGTTTTTTATATTAAAGGTGTAAAATTATTTTTTAATATCAATCTTAGTTTTTTAATCTATTTGTTTGTTTGATATATTTTGGTAATTCAGTCCATATTTTCACTATTCGCTTCTTATACCTAATTTGTTTACTTAAATGCGTTCTTTGTTTTGTTCAATAATTATTTTTTCGGAAAGAATGTCATTTTCGTTATATGGGAAAGTATTATTAATTATTTTTAGGACATTTATAAAGATATACCATTGTGGATGTAGAAATAAGTTCGAGATTTTTCTGTATTCATTATTCTTATTAAAGCTATGATTATTAACTGCTACTTTGATAGCCCAATTTAGTTGTACCTGAAACTTTCTGATGAATTTTTGTTTTATATCTGTGTAGGGTATATTGGCATAGTTGAAATAACAATACTAGTAAATTGAATTTTTGCTATAGTCTGAAGTTTTTGAGAAATTAAGTTAATTGTTTAATAAATAAATTTAATTTTTACGGCGTTCATGTAAAGCAAAGTTGAGTCCTTTAAACACTTAGTGATCATTTTTGATTCACATTTAAGTTTATATTGTGAAATATCAGTAGATGCAGAATTTGATTTAATAATGCAAAATCGAGTTTTTGAAGGATTCATTCTTAGTCTTAATGAAGCAAAAGATTTATGGGAAGTACAATTTTTTCGAGAGTTTGATGGCGTTTTCAGGAAATTTATTAGAATTAAATAATATTCTATCATCTGAATACTGTATAACGTCACATGTTAAATCGGACAAATCATTTATGTAAATAGTAAATTGTAAGGGAACCAAAATGGTTCCCTGTTCGACTCCACCGTATATTCAGGAGCAGTTTCTGCTTCCTGTCTCCATCCAAACATCAGCGTGGTTTAATTCATAGTACTGTTTCTAAGCCAAGTGTTTTCATTCCAGGTATGCATGCTACACTAGATTTTGGACCCCGGTATGTCTGCTGTGCAATTCAAGGAATTAACGCTGGGCTCTATTTGTGCCTTTGCCTTAGAGACACTAGGAGGTTTCTCCGCTATTTCAATCCTAATCTTTGCAGGGACATCGTTTAAATTGTAATAATGTATGCTGCACTTTGCATTATATTAATTTTATGCATTTATCGATAATTGTTTGTCATTGTAATTTGGATTTTGTAGATTACTTAAATAATGAAATTTGTAAATTTGTAATAAATAATGTTGATTTTTTAACTAAATTTGTTGTTGAAATAAGTTTTTTACTGAGACCAAACACATTGTATTTTAAAGCTGTAACGTCTTAACAAACGTTAACATAGTATTCAAGATGAACAACTGTGTTGGGAAAAATTGATCTGGAAATGCAGTGTTTTGCATTGCATTATAATCATTTACGTATTTTGTATTAATGTGAGATTCAAAAATTAACATTGAGTCAAAAGTTATAACCAATAACACATAATAATTTGTAGTCATAACCCTATATATCAGAATAAGAGTTAAAACAGAAGCAGTTATCTTTACTGAGCTACAAAATACAAAATTCGATTTTACCTTCAATAGCACCCAGCAGCAATGACGAAAGATGTTTTTTTTGATTTTATGATACAAAATCGAGTTTTGATAGGATTAATTCACAATTCGAGTGAGCTAATTTAGAATTAGGCCAGGCAGATTGATAACATCGGTGCACTGAATTATTTACTTGAAAGTTATAATTTTTGTCAGGACTTAATAAAACACAGTACTCGAAAAAAAGAATTCGGCTACCCAGGATGTGTGATAAATATTTCTAAGAAATGGACGCCAAGAATGATGAATCTAATTAAAAGAATCCCTATATCAATGTTGAAACAATTATCACTGTTTACTTTATATCTCAAGAAGAAATGCTACATTACTTGTGATTAGCTAGTATTTTCTTGAAAAAAATGTATTCGGCAACTTCAGGAGAAATCAGAGAATCTGTAAATAATTTCATTGGTTGAGCTTTTTTCAGTCTATTTATATTGAAAATGTCTAATAACACTCTTTCTTCGCCATAAATGATGCCTGGTTACGTACCTCTTGTCATCCGCGAGGTGATTATCTCCAAACATTTGGAAGGGATGAGCTGACTTGTAGAGTGACCTCGAAGTACTGTCGGGGATATCATCAGACGTTTCACATCTGAAAACATCATTGCCCCCAAGCCAAAGTCTTGAAGACCAAAGAAGACCTCCAAAATCTCCCAATCAGTTCTTGTGTGCTTTTCAAAGAGAAATCCCGGGAAGATTTATGAGGAATTTTGCAAGGAATGGGCTAATGGTCACCTCATAATAGCAAGAACTGTGCCAAACATAATGAAGTACTCAATTGGGACTTTCTTGGCGCCCAGAAAGCCATTCTTAACCTCAAAGCAAATATTATGCCGACTGAGGTGGCCCAATTTAATGAGAAACAATTCATCTGAAAATTGGTCTAATGTTATATTTTCAGATGAGTCAAGATTTAAGCTATACTCATCGAAAAGAATGTTGATAAAGAGACCAACTGCGCAAAAGCTCAGATTATTGCCTCAATTTACTCGGGTCTGTAACGGTATGGGGTCCAAAATGGAACTGTGGCTTTCGCAGATTGTTCACATCACTGTTACTCTCCGAAGCTCTCAATATGGCCGGATTCTAGAAAAGGAACTCTTGCCACTCTTTACAAGTGATTCACTATATCAGCAAGATGGTACTCTATGTCATACCTCAAAAGAAATGAAGAACTTCTTCCACAATAACGGGGTTGCTATCCTTGCTGACTGGTCTTGCCAAGTTCCAGACCTTAACATTTTCTAAAATATGTAGAAACAGGTCAAATATCGAATTGTACAGCATACACACTGAAGACGAGCTGTGGAGCGCAACTAAGAAAGAATTGTTTGCACTTCCCAAAAGCTTTATTGAAAAACTTTTTGCTTCAATCCCTAATCGCCTTGAAGCTGTTATTCGCTCAAAGGGACACCCTACAAAATATTAGAAGAGAAAATTTTGTTGCTAAGTGTTATATTGCATCAATTATTAATTTATGTATCTTATTTTGAATTTGCTTTTTTCGGATTTGCTCATTTGTTAACATTTTTCACGTGGCCGAATACATTTTTTCAAAACAAGGTTTCGAATTTTGATTAAATATTTATGGTATTAGACACAGATTTTCCGTTCTTAAGCAATTTATAAAGGAGGTCTTCGATAACCACTAGCATCAACAATTGCTTTTGCTGTGTTCTACGAATCATATGTGGACAATACAGAACTATGTATTAAACAGATCGTATGATTATATTTACTGTGTGCACATCAGTGTTTGCAAGATCTTTCTAGCAAAGAACTAACGTTGTCTGAAATGCCTTTACACATGGCCCCAAAAGCACAGAAGTCTATTTGTTCTCTTAGAGCAAGTTAGCCAGAATACTTGTTTATCCTCCAGTTTGTCTCCTCGCGATAAAGCAAGACTCATCTCTTCCATATCAAGAAGTGGGATTGGCTGCGATCCTCTTGGTCTTTCCCTCGCTCCTGATGACAAAAAATGTTGATAGTGAAAGAATTGCGCCTCATTGTTGACTCAGGGACGCTATTTTTGCAACTGCTTCGAAATGTGCTGTGTCTCCTGTGCTTGAAAACTCACTGAGTCTCGTGCTCGTCCTGGAGACATCATTTTGCCATGCTGGTCTTCTGGCCGACCAGCTGCTCTAGATATGACTAATTAGTTCACTGCAGCCTTCGATTGTTTCTCTTGTGGGTACTAATGCTGGTCATGCTCTGGAAGTATAAAAAACGAAAGCTTACTAAATACGCAGAATCATGTTCAGCTGCTGGTATATCCACCACTATCAGTGGAAACTCTAGGAGGATGGTCACCAATTGCTATCAAAGTATTCTCCAAGATGTCTTTTATGTCTTCTGCCAGAAGTGCCTCTTGCGATCTGAATACGATTTCTACATATTTTTTCCAGCAATTCTCAGTAATTTTACAGCGGGGAATGCTACATTTCTTTTATCAAGATATGGTGGTTAGGGTTCAAGCAATTCATGTCTAATCTGTGGCATCTGGAACACAAACTCAAGTTCTTTAGTATCAATCACCCAAAATATAATCATTGTAATGTTAATTTTATATGTATTGATTCTCAATCAAAGTAACACTTAGTTATAATCTTAGACACTATCCAATGAACGTTCATTATTTATTCACAGCAGCAAGTTGGTCGAATATATATTTCCAGTACTGTATATATAATACGAAATAGTAGTTAAAAATTTCTCTAGTATAATATGACATTGAGCCATATATGGGAACAGAGTGAAGGTTATTTTGATATTTGAAGGCAAAATAAAATTAGAACGGTTCAATGCGATTGTTGTGTGAGTATAATTATAGTTCAATGACTTGTTTACACAGTTATTGAACTATCAGTACTATGACCTACATAAATTTCTTATTTATTTTCCTATAATCGATAATATACGATAACTAAAAATTGATTTTCTATAAATATTGTTTATGGTGGATTGTATATAGGTCGCTAGGTATATGTGGGTTAATAAATCGTTTAACAATGACTACTTATATGAAAATTTCTAAGCGGATACATTAATATAAAAATTAAAATTTTTCTAAACAAAAACAACTGGTTACGTAAGTTGTAATTAATTTTCTGGTTGCGCACATCTCTAACGCTAAATTTACATAAGAAATTCGGACAGTAAGACCATCTATTCACAATATTTTCATTTCGCTACAGTTTGGCAATAGTAGTAAATGTATTTATAGAAACATTTAAACAAAAGAATAAATTGAAAGCAAAATCTTTAAAGCAAAACCAGATCAAAATTAATGAATATGCATTCACATTGCCTACAGTCAATATTAATGCATTTTAGTGTCCCCAAACACAAATAACGAGACAAAAATTTGTGTATTTATACTGTATTTGTACACGTTTTTGTACAAACTTGAATACACAAACTGACATTGTTTACGATAAGTAGATTCAAAGTTCAGTATTGAATTAATGAAATTTTCATTTTTATTTTCATAACTGTCACAAGAAAAAACCTAGTAATAATCTATTTTATTGCAAAATTACAAAAATATCAATTATTTACTAATTCATTCTACCAAGTAGAAGAGTGTAACCTTGCTTTTAAAGCCGGGCAAACGATTAAAAACAGAAACACCTAAAACAAAATTATCTACAAACTACATAAATTTTGTGACGAAATCTTCAAGTGTAACTGTTTTTGTGGGAAATAAAAACATGCGCTTTCAGCTAACATTAAGATTAGGATGACTGCAAATCTCTGCACTTAACAATAGATTCAGAGACACCCTCTAAATTAAATATTAAATTTACTGCTTCGCCCACGTCCGCAACGATGAAATCCGGTTCTAACAAATCTCTTTCAACCTAAATATTAGTCAGCTTAGTTCAACTTATGCTTACAATAAATGACTGAAAAGCTTGAAAATTGGCTGTTAACAACGGATCATTGTGAATAAAAACTTTGAAAATTCTTTAGGCATTCTTATCAATCGCTGCTTTACAAAAATCGAAATTCGACTACAAGAACTTTTGTAACTACTTATAATTACTCGATGTTACAAGTAATAAATTGTAGGTTCAATATTTGCAATAAGAATACGAAAGTAAATTGTTAGGAATTACAGTATTTTAATTATATCAACACACAAAAAATACTGTATTAATATACAGTAAATGCATGCATTATAAATAAATTCGATAAAATTATATTCAAGCAATTGAACATTGCACCATGTTCCGCACTACAACTAGTTGAGTAAATTTATATAAACTTGATAAGCACTTAAAATAATTGAGAGGAAATAAATATTTCTGATTAAGATGTTTATTTTACTACATTTTTTATATTTAGAAAGCATTATTATCATTTTAGTGCAATTGACGCACTTGAAAAACATTACAAATTTCTAATATACATAAAATATAAATACGAACAATCACTAAGTTCCATAAGTCAACTAAAACTACCATTGGTTGTAGTGAACTAACAGTGTGTGTAGATCTCATTTCAGAGATAAGCGTGTAACAGAAAATCTACCCAAGCTAAGCAAGCACCCAGATATGTAAAAAAATTTCACACAAAGGAATTGCATAGTATTCAAATCATTCAATATCAAAGTTGTATCAACTATTGTGGATCACATTCTATTAAATAAAAAACTTATAAATCCGTGGCTTTTCTTGGTTGAAAATGGCTTAAAAACGACTTCAAAAACACATCTGGTTTTCGATTACAAGACGCCGTTTTCTATACTTTAGAAGATCTTCATTTTCTGGTGTAAAATGTCACATTTTTCTCCTGAGATGTCTTCCTTGCTGCCCTGTAGTTTTGCGAACTTGTAGTTGCCTTGTTTCCGATAGTTTTATACGTTGGTGATTGTACGCAATATTCAAAATTTCTTTTTTACAAAAAAGTCAGAAAATTGTGTTGCGCAAGTTTTTTTAATTAGGTTCATTTTTTGAAAATCACAGCTCAACACTTATGTTAGAACACAATGAGAGCAATCGACAACATGTGAACAAATTGGCTGGATTGGAAAAATATCTATAATTGAAGCAACAAGATCTACTGTAATGTATTTTAAGTCTCGTTTTGTACAAGATGTAACAGCTTAGGACAATTGAAAAATGAAATTGAACAACTATTCGTGAAATCCATTACATACTGCTAGGGAGCAATTTTAATGTACAATATTCTAAAATTTGTAGTGTTGTGGATTTGTTCGTGTCCCCGTATCCACATAGAAGCAATTTGAGTCTGCTGATGAATATTATTATTGCGCAAATACAAAATAGAATTAGTATTTCAAGATGGCCAACCGAGGCGGGTTGAACTACGCCTCAAACTACCAAAAATGTGTCTTAATGATACGAGCTCGCGAGATAAACGTAAATGTTTCGTCCTGCACATGGACAACAGTAACCTGTAAATAGTTGTAAATCACAGTAGTGTGAATAATTATTTAATAAAAAAACTATAGGTAAAAGGTATCTTTACAGTAGTTGTCACGTGTAAATTGGAAGAACTTTTCAGCATTTACAGAGATAAAAAAATTGGCATTGTGACAGCTGTTGTGGAGTGTTTTTAGTTTATAAATAGCTAAGATTTTTAGCCCGTGGCCAGCCCGCTCTATCATTTATAATTCTGCCAGTAGGAATAAAGACTGCATGACAGCGGCATCATTCGCAGCATACAAATTGATGAGATGGAACGTGTTACATGATATGACAGTAATCAACTGTAATGCTGTAAACTGGAAAGTCTAAATTTTACAGAACAGTAGACTTTTACAGTTTATCCCTATCCCTAGTCCTGCACCTATTCATTACATACTGTTTTGATGATGCAATGATAACGTTGTAAAGAAAACTTGAATGACAAAAAGTATACACTGTACAAAATTTTAACAAAAAGAAACAGGCAACAACTTGAAACATAAAAGTAATGCATGATAGAATTTAAGGCGCAGGCAAGGGAACGATTTCCATTCAATTTATAGAAATGGCTATCCAGGACTAGTAAGAAAGTTAAAAAATTTGAAACAAACAGGCATGAATAAGAATTCAGCCTTGCAATTGTAGCTTAAATGATAAACTTGAGTCGAGAATTCACAAAAAGTTACTTTAAACAATTCTTTTCTGATAGTGAGAAATCTTGCAAAATCTAATTTGACTATTTGGTAGCACCGCTGTGGTTTTGACATAACGAACATTTCAAAAATGATGATTCAAATATTCAATTTGCTAGAGAAATTAGATATTTATCCATCCCAAGTTAAGTTAACAGCCTTTAGACGTTCACGTTGAGTAGTGGATTCGTAAGCTGTCATTGCAACTTTTATAAAATTCATTGAGCGAATACTTAAAATCCTACAAAAACGAGTGAATATTTTCAACACTACACAATCAGAAATATAACGTGGTTTGTAATAAGCGTTGTACTAAACAAATAATTTCATGTGCATTCAAGACAAACCGATTAATCACTAACACTGAATGTATGAAGGGAATGCTTACTTGATCAAACACTGTACTACGGACAACAAACAAATGTGCAATGACAGATGACTTATACTATCATGTGACGATTACTAGCATCACGTGTTAAAACGATCATCGTAAACATTGTAATTTGTAAAAGCCAAAAACAATATCTGAAATTATAAAAAAATACTTATTGTAGTAGTGCTCAGTGGTTTCCAAAAAAATGAGCTGATTTCGGTTTTTGGACAAATTAAAACCACGTCTTTAACTAACTACTATTGGTATTAGTAAAAAATTATTCAAAAGAAAAATACCTTTTAAAAGTATATTTCATAACACTAAATGAAGTTGCTAATCAACTAAAACAATTGCACTTCGACTTGACAATTTTTTGGCGTTGCTCCAAGAAGACTAAATAGTCTCTCATGGAAATAACATTATAGGCGATTGGTTTTGCTGAAAACCAAATACTCGGTATTAATAATTTTTAAAGTAGTGAACAAAAATATCATTTTTCAAATTATTGATTAGAATTCAGTAATAAATTGCATTCGTTTTTCAATGAACTTGCTATTCGGGACTAATAATTATGGTAGCATTGATTCCTGTACTATTTTCATAATTCCACATATTCAAGTTCCAAAAACTATTTCACAATTTTGAAAAGGCTATTTCAAATGCAATTCTGTTTTACTAAAAAACAAAGTACCTTGAAATCTCGATGCGAATGTTGAGTATTTAAGTTGTGACGGCTACGTCGACAAACTCCACTTTTGACGAAAATCGAATAGCAAGTACTGACTTGGCCAACATCAAGAATGTCAGAATATGAGGTAGGATATCGCGGCAAGCCGCGCACAGTGCGCTTTGGGTTTGTCGATATATAATGATCATAAAGATTCGCACCACAAATATCCGTATGAAGACTATCTCTAAACAAAAACATAAATAGTCATTTTAGCTAATTTCCCACAGGAATTATTTAATCCAGAATTGATAAAAAATATCAATAAATTACAACGTTTCAACGAAAACAACACACAAATACAAATAGCAAGGTGAAAATTCAGAAAAATCTATAGAATAAATATAAGTTCCCGTTCTGTACTAATAGTGGTATGCATATTACATAGTTGGAGAAATTAATTAAAATTGGTGGTAGGTAATAGATTTCAAAGTAAACGTCATGTGTCGAATACAAAATCTCTATCAAAACCAATTGTAAATGCATCATCGATAATATTTTGGACAATCAAAATCTAGAAACCAATGCCAAGAAGCGACAGTTTGCAAATATTTGTTCTATTTAAAGGTTATTACCAGTCAGGTCAACGAGCTAAAGGTAAAGTACAGTTCATCCTCGATTATCCGCCACTATTTTAGCTGTCACACCCATTTCAAACGGGTAAGATAAAAATTTGTAATTTTCTTGTCCGCCGACCCCGATTCCCGCCAAAAATATGTTGATCCCCGACTGCAGCAAATAATCGAGGGTTGATTATACATCGAAACAAAGAAACATTAAAAAGTTATATAATTCGAAATACATGCGATAGAATTATTGTTAAATCTTTGAAATTTGAACCGCACTACGACTACTTAAGTAAATTTATATAAACTTGATAGTGCACTCGAAGAACTTGGACATGAAAATTTCCATTTAATAATTATGTAGTGTACTAAGTACTATGGAATAAATTAGTAAGATGTGAAATCAAACACAGTACAAGTACACTGAATTGCCTAATATCAGATTTGTTCAGGATAATAATTCGTTTTCAATATAAGATTACATGTAACAAAGTTAAAAAAATAAATTTAATTTCATGACAAAAGTCAATTTCAACACTATTGCTTAAAGTTGACTCCTAATGATAAAATTGGCATTTTCAGAGGTTGCTGATCACTATACAAATTTTATTATTGACTTTTTTCAAAAAAATGGAAAAACGATGTGCAAATCCAATTAATGAGGCCAGTGATAGACTCACCACTTCTGAAAAGGATGAATTTCATACACTGGTTGCAGCAATCCAATTAACTTACAAATATTGATCATAAGTATTACGTCAGCATGTTATATTGTTTCACGTATTCCGAAAAAATTCAAGGTGGGATTGGTCTCCAATTATATATATATATAACATATATATTTGTATATATATAAATTATATATATATATATATATNACACAAACTAATAAAGAAATTCGTTGATAAATCATTAACTTCCAACAATATGGTACGTAATTAAGTAACAACAGATGATCAAACACCAATTTACTGGAAACTACCATACATTGAAGAAAAAAGGAATTTCTAAAATTAAGAATAAAGAACAAACAAGAAACTTAAAGTAATCAAGATCGCACCAATACTAACATCAAAGAAAACATCAGAATTTTTAGAAACAAAGATCCTATAAACAAAATGTTGGTTTCTTCCATTGTATATAAATATAAATGTCAAAAATGTAACCATTTTTACATCGGAGAAACCAAGCGACATTTTAAAACTAGGATCAAAGAACATCTTAGAGGGCATTTAAGAAATGAAATATATTTGCATGAATACCAAGGAAACAAAGCAAATTTTGAAATATTACTAAGAACAAAAAACACCAAATTAGCTGAAGCCCTATTCATAAAAAATGCAACCAAAAACATGCTATTTAAATAGTCAACAAAGTACGATGAATTTTCTGAACATATTTTAAGTGTATGCATATTTCAACATCATTTAATGTAGTAATTGTAAATTAAATCCCCCGCCTTTGTACACTGACGATGATTTATAAATCGAAACCGATTGGAAATATTAAATTGAGCACGTTAGTTTATTCATTTATATATATATATATATATATATATAAA
>CABFPE010000194.1:598445-639824 GCA_900660155.1 Hofstenia miamia | reverse complement strand
ATATATATATATATATATATATATATACATATATATCGACGCTGAGTACACAAGTCAAAAACATATATCGACGCTGTGTACACAAGTCAAAAACATATATCGACGCTGTGTACAATACCTATTACTGTATGTTATATATTAATAAATTACATAAAACGAACATTTTATTGTAATATCAAAGTAACACAAAGAGTTAATGTTTTTTCGCTTCCTTGCACTTGAATGTGTTGATGTAGAAGGCTGATTTTGGGTGATTTTTGATCTATAAAATTCAGCTGGAACAACGTAATGGTTTTTGGCCACTATTTGACTGTGACTTGTTTGAATAAAATGCGTTTTTTTCTCAGAAGGGCTGAGCATTGCAGCATTTGCTATATAGATTTCCCACGCTTTTCTTATCGATGTTGGGGTTTTAAAAGAAACATTTTATAATTAGGAAAATACTTTTGGATTAAATCCTTGAAGTATTTGTTTACACTATTTTCCATCGTATTTTTCTACGTAGAAAAAATAAAATTTTGTGTGCTGCCAAACTCTTCTTTATAAGAATCAATCATGTTAGAAATAAATTCTGTCTGGTCGTCATCAATTTTGATAAATGCTGAATATTTATATTCTGTCTTTCCCCGAGATGTTTAAATGTAATCAACCTTTTTGCAACCTAAAATATTTTTCAGTGTAATTTATCTTAAAAATTTCTACTTTTCAAAATCTTTAATAGTCAAACTTATGGACGTAAGTTAAGTCGAAGGTTATATGGAAGTTCTTTTGTGCTTAGCTTCTAAAGAATTAAAAATTTAAAATAATTTGACAAAAAGGTTACCCTTAAAAAATGTGTCCTTCGATTTCAGCAAGTGTTTCAATGGTAAGATTTTTTTGAAAAGCAGCCTTATTATATGCAGATTATAAGTTATCAATTACAGAATGCCAATCCTCAATATTCATTTCGAATTTTCCTGATAAGTGAACGTCTCTTATGAATTTTTTTATTGAAGTTAAATTGTCCTTACTGTAAGAGATTTAATATTTTTTTATTCTTTAGGTAATGAATAAAGACTGGTAACTTTTTTGGTTCCTTTAGCATGTTAGTTTGACTGCGCAATAATTTTAGCATATCCTTTATTGGCTTGAAATTGAAATTTTTTGACTTGATTGGTCAACTTGGGATGCTTCAAACTGTTTAAATTTGATTCAAGGTAATCATCTACAAATTCCGATCTAAAATCGTCCATTGGGTTTTCTTGGGCAATTTTCGATGTTTCCAATCTGAATTGCTAATTTTAATTCTCTTGGGAAATGAACAACCGCTGCTGGATTTAAAATTCTTATAATACAATTTTTGTTCCATCTATTCGCAATATGGCGCAGTATGTTGCAGAATCGTTTCATACATTTGGTGCATTGATAAATAGATTGTAAGTGGTTTGTTCTGTAAAAATCTTGTAAAAATTTTTGATTTTGCTGTAGATTCTTATGAGCGTAGTTAAGGTGATCAATGATCACGCATATTTAAATAATTTTTGTTGCACAATAAACAGCACTGTCTTCTTTGATTATTTTTCGTTTTGCGAATTTTTTTATTTCTTCGTAGCAATTGAATTTGAATTATTATTCGCTGGGTTAACAGAACCATCAATATCATCAAGGGCTAAACTCTCTAGGTCTAAATCACTGATAAATTCAGTGTCTGTCATTACTAAAACAGAAACATTTTTTTTAAAATTCGATTTTCACATAAAAAATAAGCAAATTTTTGAGTGAATAGAAATAATTTGGCTTTGTTATCACAGCAAGTGCGTAAAACTTATTTAATGATTTCAAACAACTAAAACTGCACTAACCATTCAAAAGAAATTACGAAAATAGTACTGTTTAATTTGCTCTTAGTACACAGCGTCGATATACGTATTTTGAATGCAGATTTGAAAAGGCTTGTATATTTCAAAAAATTTTTCATATATTTTAATGAATTTTATATTTTAGTAATAAAGACCCTCACTAATATTTATTACTGAAAATTTTTTTTTGCTAAAAGATGCGATTTTCGACGCTGTATGCAAATTCCCATAGTACACAGCGTCGATATATATATATATATATATATATATATATATACATTATATCTTATATTACATAAATTACTAATGTTACCTTGTATAACTCTTCGAGACAATGCAAGAACGCTCCATGTCCAAAACGAGGCATATCAACTTGTGCAAGCCAAAGGAAATCCAAATTACAAACAAGGATTGGTAAGTGAGGATACGGCGGATCATAAACATTGTCAGAGCCAGCCAATGTACCATTTGTTAGCAAAACATCGATCAGAAGCTGAAGCGAACATTCCCACTGAATGGGTTCACCAAACATGACAATCGCTTCAATGGGTCGAAAGTTAGCAGGTGCATCTCGCATTGTAACGTTCTTAAAATTTTGAGTGAACAAATCAAATAATCTATAATTCAAAATAGTAAAAGAGAAAGGCAATTGTTTTTGATAATTTAACGTACAAGATGTAATCCAAAATCTAGAATTGAAGAGATATATTTTAAATCAAGAATGATGTAAAAATTTCAATTGTATAAATATGATGTTGGTAAGTAGAACAATTGTATACCTGAAAGGATTGTCTTTTTCTCGCATCAACTCGATCCAAATATGGAAATAACTTCGCCAATTCTTGTGTAGTAATATAATCTTCGAAACCCAGGCTAAAAAAATGGAAATGTTTGCACAAAACCCAAATTTTACCTTTGAGCAATATCTTTAGCTGGACCCTGACCTGAAAGTAAAACACGTTTTTTATGATAGTTTTTAAACATTTTCAATGGACTGTGAGACATCAAAATGTGATCAGCAGTGATCTAAAAATGCTTCGTTATTATTATTTAAAAGCAATGTTAAAGCAATGCAAACCACAACAAATTCATACATTCATGTCCAACAACTGTGAGAGGTGATACGCTTTATCCTTTCTCATCATATTTCCAGCATTAGTTACAAATGTAAATGGTATGTTGAATGAATTAGTTTCAGTATCAACAAGTCGTTGCAACGCTCTCCTAGCAGAAGGCAAAGCATTCCCGTCACGAATAACCACCCCATCAATATCGAACAGTATTCCGAAATTATTTCCTTGATGCTAAATGAACATTAACCAGAAAAGTTAAAAAAAACTCACAATCGGCTTTTGTTTTGTGTCTAAAAACCTCTTAATGAGCGAAGGAAAGCTTCTAGAATTGTAGTTTAGATACTTTTTCAACATTTTGATCTAAAACAACGAACATAAAATCTAAAATTCCCTTTTAGTTGATGTGAAAAATATTCAACTCCATAAAGTGCTAATATAGTAATATATATTTTTGACAGGCTATTTAAGAAACTGCTAAAAAACACTGAAGAAACCGTATCAATATCAAGTAGGAACATCGAACGTAATAACATTGTTGAAATTACTTATTTGTAAACATGTTTAAAAGTGTTTTATCTTTTGTACATTATACATATTTGTATATACGAATGTGCAGTTAATTGTATAGATCGTGTGATATGTATCATGAATGATTGAATGAATGAATGATGTATATTTATCTAAACACTTACAAAAAATAAAAACAAATACACTTCACAATGCTAAAAATCTCCAGATTATTTGTGCATTAACTTGTTATTTTTATTTATTATTTTTAGTTTTTTATTAATTTATTGTTACTATGTTTAGAAAGGATAATTTTTAAGCACTAGTGGTGCTCATGTGTATTACCCATGACATTTAAATTATTATTTGAATATTAAATCAATTAGATTAGTATTTCCTTGTATTACTTTACTTTTTATATTGTTCAAGAACCTATTACATTCATTTTCAGATATTTTATCTATATTACAACTAATTAATGCCCTAGAATTTATATAATTCCATATGTTACTTCCCCTAACTTGAAGAGAATATCTTTGTAGCATAGAGTTATGCTGTTTTATTGAAGTTTGGTTTTTTAATTTAGCCCTAGTATTATATGTGTGATTAATTTTATTGAAATAGTTAAATTCCATCAGGTATTCTTTTCTTTGTATTTTTATTATGTGCTGTAGTAGTTCAAATATGTATAATTCATATATATTGAGTATATCACTATGCAAAAACAACTGTTTTGTCGAATCTTTCGAATGTTTAAAATTAATTATTCTTATTATCTTTTTTTGAATTTTGAAAATAGGCAGTAATGTGTTATAAGTAGTACCACCATATATCAATACTCCATATTGAATTATAGATAAAATGTAAGTATTGTAATAGTTTAACGTTACATGTTTTTGCACAAAATGTCTCAATTTCATTAACATACCACATAATTTAGATAGTTTCTTACACAATTCGGAAATATGATTAGCAAAAGTCAAATACTTGTCTACTATAATTCCTAAATATTTGTAGGATTCACAAATTTTTAATTCATAACCAGATACTTCAAGCCGCTGCAATCCCTCGGTCTCCTTAAAGAAATTTAGTTGCATCGTTTTTTCACAGTTTAATGAAAGTTTGTTATAGCAAAGCCAATCCTGTAGTGTATCTAAATTCAGCTGTAAATTGTTAAACAATATTTGTTTATCATGAGAATCAGAATGGAGATTTGTATCATCAGCAAAAAGAGTAGTCGATACATTTAAATGACCTGGTAAGTCATTAATATATAATAAAAACAGAAATGGTCCTAAAATTGATCCTTGAGGTACACCATATTTTATTTCTTTCATGTAAGATTTATTAGAGTCATCACAAACGTATTGATGACGCTGATTAAGATAACTTTCAAATAATTTGAATATATGGCCCCTTACACCAAAGTTATTTAGCTTATTTAATAATAATTTATGGTCAATAGTGTCAAATGCTTTTTTTAAGTCAATAAAAACGCAAGACGAAAAGAGTTTTTGATCTTTTAAATTTCTTACAGTTTCAACAAATTTCATTAATGCTAAAGTGGTATTGTGCTTTTTTCTAAACCCAAATTGATTAGAATTGATTAATTTATGTTTGTTTACATAACTAACTAATCTATTGTATATAAGTCTTTCAAAAATTTTGCTAAAAACAGGTAATAGTGAAATTGGTCTATAATTTGAAGGTTTGCATTTATTTCCTCTTTTATGTATAAGTATGATCTTAGCTATTTTCATTTTTTCTGGAAATACGGAGGTTTGTATGCAAAGATTAAATATATCTGTCAACGGATTTAAAAGTATTGGTGATAAAGCTTTAATTACTTTAGATGATATACCATCAAAACCAGTTGATGACTTCGATTTAATATTTTCAATAACTTTTTGTAATTCTATACTTGTTATAGTGTTGAAAAAGATGGAATCAGGATTATTAATATCAGTTTGGTATGAATTCAAACTTGGCGGTATATTTTTTGCCAAGGAAGATCCAACATTTACAAAATAGTTGTTGAATTCAGTACAATCGATATAATTTTTATTAGCATGCTTATTTTTGCTTCCTGTTATATTATTCAAAATAGAATAGAATTGCTTTGACCCCTTTAATACAGTATTAATTTTATTAGTATAATATTTTCGTTTAATGTTTCGTACTCTATATACCACTTTATTTCTATAATGCAAAAAACCGTTAAAGTTTTTTGTACATTTATTTTGTTTAAATTTCCTATAAGCTAAATTTCGTTTTGTTACTAAATTTTTTACTGAATTATTTATGAAGTTTATAGAATAATCTTTTTTGAATTTAACAATCTTAAATTTTTCAATTTTTTTTTGTAATATATCAAGGAATTTAGAATATATCATATTAGCATTTGAAAAACTGGTTATGTGTATATCTTTAAATCGCTGCATTAAAAGAAACATGCAATGCAATAGTTTTTCATTAGAAAACAAGAATGAATAATATGAAATCAATGTCTTTTTATTGCATTTATAATCAGTTCTGCATGTTATAGATATAGGAATATGATCAGGAAACATATCGTTAAGTAAATCAACAGACACAATGTCGTCCATTTCAAAATTTGTAATTATATGATCTAAACACGAGCCATTGTTATTATGTGGACGAGTAACGTCATTTAATAGAAATTTAAAGTTAAAGTTATTTGCGGATATACATTGTAAATATGAATCACTAATGGGTGTTGCTATTAGAGTATCAATGTTAAAATCTCCCATAATGATACATGGAGATCTTGTTTTGTTGCGATCATCTAGAAAATTATCAAAGTTTGAAATGAAATTGTACGTGTCATTTTTTGGCGGATTGTATATGACACATATATTAAAGCTAAGAGAGTTTGGTAATTTACATCTACATACTATGCATTCTGATATATAATTTACGTCTAGAATTTCATAATTAATTGATTTGGCCAAGTAGATTGCTACACCACCGCCTTTCTTTTTTAACCGAGGTTTTGAAATTAAAGGATGAAAATTTTCAATATGATAAATTCCTAAGTCGTCATTTTCTTTAATCCATGTCTCAGTTAGACATAAAGCTGAAAGATTAGAGTTAGTACCGATAAAAGCTTCTACAGATTCAAAATTCTTATTTAACGACCTTACATTTATGTGACATATTTTTAAATTTGACTTATGAAATAATCTATTATTTATTTTGCAAGTTTTAGTCTTAAAATTTTGTTTAGAGCTATTTATATATTCATTATTTAAAAAAACTGGGGATATAAACTATACAAATCCTCTAAACTGTAGTTCTTCCTGCGATCTTTGGAATCTATGACGCAAATCTTCTCTTCATTGGTCCACACTTTTTTGATCGCCTCCATCTTTCTCAACTGCGATGTAATTCTAAACCTTAAACTGGTACAATCATTGTTAAAAACACTCCCTGTTCTGATTTCCGCTTATTTCTCATCAAATCATGTTTCACTTCTCTCCTCACAAACTTTGCTATGATATTAGGGCATTCACCGTTCCTAGTTGGCAATCTATGACAAACTGAGATGTCCTCTACATTGATCTTCACGCATTTACTCACTGCGTCTCTTACCACTTTGTAGATGTCCTCACCTTGTCTAAACGGAATCCCAGAAATCCTTACATTATCTCTACGGCCATACTGTTCGAGCTTCTCTACTCCAAAATCAAATTTAGTATTGTTTTTTTGACGTAGTTTTTCCTCAAGCTGTTGCACCTTCTCAGCAGCACAGAATCCACAAAAAAATTCTGTCAAAAAAATTCCTCGAAACTCGTTTGGGAACCCAAATAGTTACCCAGCAAGGACAATCCTTGGAAGTACATTCTACTTCATGGTGACTTCCTTCTTTTTGATTACGCGACATTACTTAAATCTAATTAATCTGTGTAAAATTACACAAGCAATTTTGAGAATGCTTCATTAATACTGTTCCCAACTAGTCAGCCAAGCCTATTGTTCTATGGTTGACAATAAATAAATACATAGACTTCTCGATTAAAGGAGCAGAACATGATCTGCGGAATCAGGAACTTTCATGACTCTTCTGCTGACAGAAGAGAAACATTGTCGGCTTTATATTGTTGTAAATAGTAGATATTTTTTTATTATGAAGCATAGATATTGTCCCGGTTTTTCCTGTTACTCTAATTAGTTTTGCAAGTACTTTGTATGCACGGTCATTATTGTAGAAAATTTATCAGATAATGGTGGTTGATGTATTACAGTAACCAGAAACCTGTATACTTCCTTTTAAAACCACATAAGCTTACAGCTTAACTAAACGGCGATTATATAGGAAATTAGCTTCCTAGAACACAAAGTTTTTGGGCTCGCTCAGTAAAATTTTGGCATAGATCGACTCCCTACTGGTGATAAATAAAAAGGTGCTTGAGCAATTCTGTCGGAACAGCAGCTTTTACACTACATTTTGCAAGTAAGTAAACGTTTATCTATCTATCTAATTCGATTCTTCCCTGAACGCATCAAATTTCGGTGCATCGCACATGCCTACTAATATTTAAGATAAAATATCAACATGCTAAATAATTTTATTTCTACTTAAAGCTAGAAAAAAACACTGACTTACAATTTATCAAGAAAGCATTTCAGAAATAACTGATACTAGAATGGATCTTAAATGAATCACACATTGAGGTTGATTTTGCCAAACTACGAAAGGTAATCTAAATTAAAATGTCACATAAATTTAATAATGAAAATGAAATAAATATTATTTGCATTTTACAAATGTTGATTATGAAATATAAAAATAAATATTAACACAATATTAAATTTGGTTAAATGCAATTCGGCATATTATTTTTGAATAAAGCAGTTATAATATGGATTTATTCAAAGTTTTGAGATGTAATTATAAGTTATAACTTATAATAATNGCAATCTATGACAAACTGAGATGTCCTCTACATTGATCTTCACGCATTTACTCACTGCGTCTCCTACCACTTTGTAGATGTCCTCACCTTGTCTAAACGGAATCCCAGAAATCCTCACATTATCTCTACCGCCATACTGTTCNTTATAATATGGATTTATTCAAAGTTTTGAGATGTAATTATAAGTTATAACTTATAATAATAATCGTTGTCAATAAAGCGTGATAGAAAGCGCAAAATTATAGTCATCAATTTAAAATAAGGTACACGCGGACAAAATAAACACTAATCCAGTGTAAAAAACGATGAAAAATGCAATAGCAGACGTTAATAGTTAAAACTACATAATTAACCAAATTTGTAACACGCGGTATATATTTAAGGATATTATCAAAGAAAACTTGAAATTCATAAAGTAATTAACTGTTATTAAACAAATTACAAGATATAAAGTATATTTATGCAAATCTATATTTTTTTTGTAAATCAAGTTCTTATTTGAGATGTTTAAATTGGAACTTTTATGCTTTGCATTTTCCTATTTGTATTTTTTTCCACATTTTAATTACTGATTAGTAAAACCGAATTTATAGTTAGCGTGATCGCGTTGCATACATTTTCCAAGCATAAATATGCATTCCGCTATTGTTATAAATATATTTGAGGCGAACTTGTAGAATAGCGACACGCGGAAAAAGGACTAATTTAGGGTAAAAAACGATGGATAACACAATAAATTACACAAAAAGTTTAAAATATAATCGATATAGACCGATAACTTTTCATAATTCAGCAGATTTGTAGCACGCGGTATATATTTAAGCAATATAGCATATAAAACCACGAAGTCATATAATAATTATTTTTAACAAAATATAATCGTATAATTATGTAAATCTATAAACTTTTGGTTTAAATCAAGTTTTAATCTAGTAAATTTCTTCATTATTGGGAAGGGCTACAGCAAATTTCAGCGAAAACAAATCTCACCGAAAAACACATTACAATGAAATTTGTCACACACTATAAGCGATTATATATTAAAATGATATGAAGTGTCAAAAACTTTAAATTTGGCTATATATGAGGGTGATGGCTTCGCTACAAGCCCTAATTTTATTCATAATCTAGCAGTAACACTAAACAAAAATTTGATTATTTTATTGACTAAATAGTAAACAAACATTAATAAACCTTAGTTTGTAATATAATGAAATGAAAATTGTAGTTAATATTACAATTTCGAAAATCCATGTTACTATTTTAAATTGAAATTTACGGCTTATTTAATATAACTCTATCAGGGTTTTCGAGTATTCGGAATATTAAAGAACTCCAACTCGGAAGAGAAATAATCAAAACTCGAATTCGATCGAAAATACCGTAAAAAATTAAATTAATAATAATAATAATAATAATCAATGACTTTATTTAGCCGCTGAAGGCATACACAACAAAAAAATAAAAACAAGTCAAGTTTTACGGCAGCGAGGACAGTCACAGGAGATGAAATAGGAGCAAATGGAAGAGTAGCCGAAGTTGGAGAAGGGCTCAGCAAAGAGGAAAGCCATCAAAGAAGCTCGGTGGCGGGGAAAAGAAATCAATCGCTGTTGGAGGGTTGCGAGTCAAGATGTAATTAGCAGCAGTACAAGCACGATTGAAAAATGAGTGAAGGGTGCGATATTTCTTTGTACGACGAATGGAGAAGGTGACAACATCATCAGAGCGAGTGCAGCAGGAATTAGAGAACTTAATGAAATCAAAAGGATCAAGATCCAATTTGCGAGTCAGTAGTCGATTGAACAGAAGGAGATCACAGGCATGGAAGTAGCGTGACAGCGGGAGAGTGGAGAATTTCAGCAGAGCGTCTTTATAGTCCAAAGAGGAAATCCATTTGAAAGCGCGTTTCTGGAAACGTTCCATGGAGTGGAACAAAGCACGAGAAGGCCACCAACAAGGAGACGCGTAGAGAAGAATGGCGCGAGGAATGGACTTGAACAAAGAGAGCTTCACAGCGGACGAGGTATTAAAAGGAA
Organism: Hofstenia miamia; assembly: GCA_900660155.1. Lineage (NCBI taxonomy): Eukaryota > Metazoa > Xenacoelomorpha > Acoela > Hofsteniidae > Hofstenia > Hofstenia miamia. Next base: position 629,433 of record CABFPE010000194.1, on the reverse strand, counting down.
CATTACGGAAAAGGGCAAATAGCGAGGAATTAGCTTTGCGGAGACGCAAAGACACATGTCCAGTCCAATTTAAGTTTGCAGCAAGTTGAACTCCAAGATGAGTGTGATGAGGCGCAAAGTTCACAGGTAGAGGCAAATCAGAAGGGGGAGGCACAGAAAAAGAAATATCACATGTCTTGGTAGTGCTAAAATCAAGATGGTTGATAGAGGACCAAGTAGACAAGTGCTCAAGATCAGAAGAAATGTTAGAAGCAAAAGACCAAGCAAAATCAAAAATCGCAGTGTCGTCGACATACAGCAGGCAAGACGAGTTGAGAACAGAATGAAGGAGGTCGTTAACGGCAACGAGGAAGAAAAGAATAGCAAACACTGAGCCTTGCGGGGCACCACTAGTAACGGGGACAGGAGAAGAGATAGACGAGTTGATTTTCACACACTGGTGGCGATTGGTCAGGTAAGACTGGAACAGTTCGATGAAATCCACATCAAAACCAAATAAACGTAACTTGTCAAGCAGAATGGAATGAGGGAGGCGATCAAACGCTTTTGAGATGTCAAGAAAGATAATACAACCAGGATCATTACTATCAGAGTGAAAGTAGCAGTTTTCGATCAGAGTGAGCAGGTTAGTAATCGTAGAGCGACCAGGAAGGTTGCCATGCTGAGAAGAAGAGATGAGGTGACGAATTTTTGGGAATACATAACGAAAAACAAGGCGTTCAAAGATGATAGACAGTCGAGATAGAATAGCTATTGGGCGGTAGGACGTGACCTGCGAGGAGGGAAGCTGATTAGATTTTAACAGCGGAGAAATCCAAGATGTCTTCCAACAGGCGGGATAGCGCTTAGTGGAGCAAATGAAGGAGTAAAGATGCTTTAAATGGATAGAAAGCGTGGAGGAGGTTTCATGAATTACAAAGGAAGGAACACCGTCAGGATAACAAGGACCAGACAACTTGCAAGATTTAAGCATGAGAGAGATATCATGGGCGCTGAAGACCATATCACAAAGTCGGATTAGTGGGGAGGCAGCAGGCGGACCAGGGCACATGGAGACAGGTACAGAGAAGTTAGAGGCAAAATACGCGTTGAACAGATCAGCCTTCTCCAGGTCAGAGTGAGCAGAACGAAGGTTCCATCTCAAATTGGGGAGCTCGGGCTTGGAATGAAGAGAACGCAGGAAGGAATAAGAGTCTTGAAGAGAACTGGACGAGAAGCTGGACAGAAAAGAGACTTTGTCAAGTTCCATAAAATTGAGAACATCTTCTGTGAGAGAAGCAAGCTTCGGAGTAGCAGTAGTACCAGAATGGCGTTTGTAAGACTCCAATTTATTCAAGGAATGCACAGTAAGGGACGAAAAATAGAAAGGAAGAGAAGCACGCTTTTTCCGCCGACGAGGAACATAAGAAGAAATAACTTGATGAAAGAAAGTGAACCAATCGTCAACTGAGAAGGAATCACTAAAAACGGGCAGCGAAGATGAGAGAGCAGCATTAAGTGACAGAAAGTCACTGTTAAATCGAGCATATTGTGGAACAGCCGGATTAGCAGATGGAGAAGTAGAGTTGACAAACAGATTGAAGCTGACGAATGAGTGATCTGACAGCTTAGCAGGAACAGGGATTACAGATATGTCAAATATGTAATCGGGGTGAGAGCACAGAACCAAATCAAGCAGAGAGGAGCTGGAAGTAGGAGAAAATACAAGTTGTTCAAGAGAATAGCAGGCAAAAACTTCTAAAACTGCAGACTCATAAGTGTCAGTAGAGTCGAACGCATTCCAGCAGACATTAGGAAGATTGAAGTCACCACAAACAAGAAAATGAGGACGAATGGAAAAGCCAAGGTGACGAGAGAGGTAGGTAGACTGGTCATGAAAAGACTCGAACATAGATGATAAATCAGCAACGGGAATGCGGAAGGCACTTTTCGACGGAGGGTTGTAAACGCAGAGCAGAGAAACAATGTGGTCACTGAGAACAACAGCACAGTCACAACAGAAATCGAAGGATAATGAATCGAAAGAAATGGGACGGATGTCAAGGTTAGGAAGACGAGAGGCAATGAGAACACCACCATGGCGACCACTGGATCGATCCATACGAGAAAGAACTTTAAGAGTAGAGTTGGGAAAAACAACACTATCAGCAATGGCAGGATCAAGCCAGGTTTCAGTGATGAAAATGAAGTCAACAGGAGACTGCAAGAAGAAATTGTAAAAGCTGAGACGACGGTTCAAAGATACAAGACTGTGGGCATTGGCAAGCAACACGGAAAAGCCAGAGTTACGGGGAGGAGGAACATCAGAGTGAGATAGTCAGTCACGGCGAGGCGGATTACGGCAGCGGGGACGAAGGCCAAAAGATTTGCGCTCTTCGTCAGAGAGGCGGTAATAACGAATCAAGACGCCTTCAGACCACACATCAGGATTCATGAGTGCACGATGAGACACTTGATCGCAAACAACATGGAAGGATACAAATGGAGAGTCAGGACGTGGAGGAATGGAAATGACATCATCAAATTGTAGAGAGGACGAACGAAGGTGGTCAGCAACATCTGAGGTGGACACAGAAGCAGCAAAACGGCCAACATAGATATGAGCTTTGCGGGGAGGCGGCGGAAGTGAACTAATAGGAACAGCAGGGAGACGGCAGGAAGCACTAGAACCAAAAACTGGACGAGGACGATTACGGTTAGTTGATGAAGGGATAGACTGCTTGGGAGGATGCGGTAGAGCAGAAGGAGGAGCAAGCACGGGTGTGAAACTCGGAGCAGGATTATTGGGGAGAGATGAGACAGAACGCGAGGCAGCAGCACTGTAGGAGAACATTTGGGATTGCAGAGAGGAAACATCAGAGGAAAGCTTTGTTAGGGAGTCAGATAAGGATGATATGACGCCAGGGCCATCATTGGTGGACGGAGTCGAGGTAGAGAGAGCAGAGACCGCTTGGCGTAACAACGAAATGATGGCGTCTTTCTTCAGACCACCAACAGCGGAGGCAAACTGGGCATCGCTCAAATTTTTGAGGTCGGACAGCGAAATTGGGGGCATAGCTGAAATCTAATTAAACTGTATAATAAACAGGCAAATGTTTTAAATGTTAATTTCTTTACCAATCGCAAATAACTGTTTTTTTAGCTTGGAATAACTGTACAATAAATGTTTTTACCTAAACAAACTCGATCGAACTCGGAATTTTGTTTAAGAAAATACTCGAATTTGCAACGTAAAAATTCGAACTCGATTTGAAAACCCTGAACTGTATTATTATACAAAATTGTGATCAATTGAATTCATATGTATTTTGCTTGCAAAAGAGCAAAAAGTGACACTTGTTATTCCAGTTAATGAAGATATTTCACTTAAGATAAAGACTTGATTTAAATTAAAAGTTTATAGATTTGCTTAAATATGCTGTTATATATGGAAATTTTTTAGTTAAAGATAATTATTATTACATGACTTCGTTGTTTTATATGCTATATTGCTTAAATATATACCGCGTGCTATCGCGTGTTACCGCGTGCTGCAAATATGCAGAAATTAGACAAGTTATCGGTCTATATCGATTATATTTTAAACTTTTTGAGGATTTTATTGTACTTCCTATCATTTTTGACCCTAAATTACTTTATTTTGTCCGCGTGTCGCTATTCTACAAGTTCGCCTATATTTGAATATTGCGGATGTACAGTATCTTCTGGGTGCATTGGCCTGTCATATGCAATTATTACTGAAAATTCAAAGTATTATATGCATGAAGTATTATCATACTTATTGAACATGTATATCTGACTCTAAATAGGGCCTTCTATAATTGAAGCATGTAGTGCAAGATCCCATTTTGTGCAATTTGATTCAAAACGAGAAGTCGCCTTTTTAGATAGGTTTGTATCTTTGCTTATGTAGTGTCGGTTAACGGTTTCTTCAAAAAGCAATAATAATCATAAGCAGGGTTATGTCACTTGTTTTGAACCCAACACCATGTAGTTCATCTTCACACAATTCTAAGACAATCGATTTGGCAATTTTGTCAATTAACAGGTTCTTCAATTATGTTTTACTCAACAAAACCTCAAACAAAACCTCATTGTAGATTTAATGAAATATCTCGTTTTGACATTTAAATCTGTTATGTTGTAATTAACATTTTCCTCGAATAGGTGCAATAGCTTAAGCAGATTGATTCAATTCAGATATTTTTACAAAGTTAGCCGTTGCCTTAAATAATGGGGGAATCCATATATGTACAAGTCGCCATAAATAAGTTTAGGTACAAAGCGCCATCTATGATTTATTAAAAGTGTCATCTATAAAAATATATTTGTATACATATACATCGTCTAAAACTAAAGTTTTATTGTTGCAAACTCATTAAAGAAGCATGAGAAAAATGGTAGGTTGGCTTCAATCATTCGAAAAAAGGTACTATAATTTATGATTTATGTTCTTGATTTGAACATTTTTAACAACGTTTTAAATTTTCAAAAAATGTAATCAAATATTCTCTGTTTATATACAAAAACTTCCTTAATAAATTATGTTCTCAACAAAGCGCATATATTAATTGCTATAATATTACGAGTAAAACACATTGAATAATCAATATTAAAATATTTATATTTCACTTAAGGTAAGGACTTGATTTAAACTAAAATGTATAGATTTGTCTTGCAATTTGTTTAATAATTGATAATTTTTTATGAATTCCACGTTTACTATGCTATTGTCCTTAAATATATCCCGCGTGCTGTCCCGTGGTACCGCGTGCTAAGAATTTTGTTAATGATTTAAAGTTATCGGTCTATATCCATTGTTTTTAAACTTTTTTACCTATGTTATTGCTTTTCTCATCGTTTTTTTACCCTATAGTAGTGTTTATTTTGGCCGCGTGTTCCGCGTGCACCCTATTCTATACCTTCGCCAAAAATGTAATGATAGCAAATAGATAGGTATTCATTATATGTAGAATAGTATCTCGTTATAATGCATACATTCTTTTCGTAGTTGTAAACCATCGTTATGTGATGAATGTTTATGTAATGAATGTTTATTCATTATAATAATAAATTGTTAATTGTTGATTCTAAATATAATTAAGTGAATACTGAGAGAGTAATTTCTTATGAAATCGCCGTTCCCTATCATTGCTTGAAATGATATTATGTGTTGTCAATAAATTCGTGTATTTCATCTATTTTTGTATACCTTATTTATAAGAAGTTTATCATGTCTGAGTATCAAATATGATTCACCAATTGAAGGATATTTTATCTGAGTTTCTCAAAATTTGGGGTTCTTATGCTTCAATTTTATCAGGATACTTTGCATTTTAGAATGATTCTTATCGTTTCAAGCCCTAATAAGTTACTTGACTGAATATCGTTCAACATTTTTTCATTCATTTTGTCGAGCAACGTTATCTCATCATTGTGCCCCTCAATTGAAACTGTTCAGTAAATCACAAAGTTTCTCGGGTAATCCAAATTTTTTTGAAATAGACGGCAACTTATTGTTCCTCATTCAAGCTTCGCAGGTTTCTACAATTCGCACGCAAACTTGATCACATGGTTAAGCTTTATTCATGCAGTTGATGTTTCAAAAATCACAACATTTATTAAACTGTGTACGGATTTCAAGTATCTATATACATATACAACAAATGTAGGAGAAGAGATTCTTTAAATGGATGAAAAGAGTTCAGGAAGTTTCGTGGATTGCAAAGAATGGGACGCCATCAGGATAGCAAGGATTAGACAACTTGCAGGACTTAAGCATGAGGCGTTGAAGATAATGTCACATAGGTGAATCAGTGGTGAGGTAGCAGGAGGACCAGGACAGACAGAGACAGGATCAGAACAATTCGAGGAGAAATAGGCATTGAAGAGATCAGCTTTCTCCAGATCCGAGTTAGCGGAAAGATGGTTCCATTTCAAGCTGGGGAGATTCAGGTTTGGAATCAAGTAAACGCAAGAAAGAATATGAGTCTTGAAGAGATATAGATGAGAACATGGACAGCAGAGAGATTTTGTTGGCGTTTGAAAGATTCGAGTTTTCAAATAGTGTACAGTACCGGATGAGAAATAGAAAGGGAGAGAAATACACTTTTTCCGACGACGAGGAACAAAGGATGAAATAACTTGGTGAAGGAAGGTGTATCAGTCATCAGCAAAGAAAGAGTCATTCAAAATGCGGAATGAAGGAGAGAGAGCAGCATTTAGAGAATCAAAGTCACTGTTAGAACGAGCATATTGAGGAGTGGCAGGGGAAGCAGATGAGGTAATAGAATTGTTAGACAGGCTGAAGCAAACAAATGAGTGATCAGGCAATTTAACCGGAACAGGGAAAACAGGTGTCAAAAATACGATCAGGGTGAGAGCACAAAACCAGGTCAAGGAGGGAGGAGCGGGAAGTAGGAGAAGATACCAGTTGTTCAAGAGAGTAAGAAGCAAAAAGATCCAGAACAGCGGATTCATAGGCGTCATTAGAGTCAAGTGTATTCCAACAAACATTAGGAATGTTGAAGTCACCACAGATGAGGAGATGAGAAGGAGTGGGAAATCCAAGTTGACGAGAGAGGGTGATAGACTGATCATGAAAGTACTCAAGCATGGATGAAAAATCAGCAAGGAGAATACGAAAACGACTGCTGGAATGAGGGTTGTAAACACAGAGAAGAGAAACAACCTGATCACTGAGAACAACAGCACAGCCGCAACAGAAATCAAAGGAAAAAGACTCAAAAGAAAGGGGGTGGATGTCAAGGTTAGGGCAAAGTGAGGCAATCAGAACACCACCATGACGACCACTAGAACGATCCATACGGCAAAGAACTTTAAGTGCGGAGTTAGGAAAAACAACACTGTCAGCAATAGAAGGATCAAGCCAGGTTTCAGTAATGAAAATGAAGTCAACAGGAGACTGGAAGTAGAAGTTGTAAAAACTAAGACGACGGTTTAATGATAGAAAAAAGAGAAATCAGAGTTGGGATTAGGAGTAAAATCCAGGCTAGGAGGTGAAGGTAGTCAATCACGACCAGAAGCATTATGATGGCGGGACAAAGGCCAAAAGATTTGCGCTCAGCATCCGAGAGACGGTAGTATCGGATCAAGACGCCATCTGACCACACTTCAGGATCCATGAGAGCAAGATGAGACTCTTGATTGCAGACATTTTGCACGTGGTAGAATGGGAAGGACGTCATCAAATTGGAGAGAGGAGCAACGGAGGTTATCAGCAACATCAGAAAGAGAATTAGCAAAACGGCCGATATAGATGTGAGCTTTACGAGGAGGACAAGGAAGAGAACTAATTGGAACTGCAGGCATTTGACAGGCAGAACTAGTGCCAATTACGTGACGAAGGCGATGATTGCGATGAGTAGGCGGTGGACCAGACTAATCAGGGGCAAGTGGCGGCACAGGAGAGGGAGCAGCCGCAGAAGCAAAACGTGGTGCAGGATGATTAGGACGATTCGTAATGGTACGTGATGCAGCAGCACTGTAGGAGAACATTTGAGAATGCATGGACATCACATAAGAGGTGGGCTTAGCAAGGGAGTCTGGCAGAGATGACAAGACAACATTGGAAGGGTTGGCTTTGGAAGACCGTCCTAACGTGACACGGTGACAGCTTGGCGAAGGAGTGAGATGATGGTATCTTTTTTTGAAGCACCAACCACCGAAGCAAATTGGGCATCTGACAGATTCTGTAAATCAGCAAGCGATAGATTAGTCGCAAGCATGACTGAAATCTAATAAACTATATAATGAACAATCAAAATATATTATTAGCTCTCAAGGCAGTTTGTTGTGTATCCTATTTTACTGTTTCTATGTAAATACATGTATTTTATTTCGCTTCCAATTCTAAGATTTGTTTTAGTGCTTGCAACAAACTAAACAAAGCTTTATATATTTTATTATCATTTCAAATTTTTTATATCATTTTTTTAATTATATCTTGTTTTTCAGATAAATGATTTCATGCCTTGTCAATTAGTAGTAGTTTTAAAAAAATTGGCCAATGTTTTCGAGTCGATTGAACCTGTGGAGTTAACAAAACCATGCTATGTAGAGTCGATTCATCAGATTCAAAATGAAATAATTGAAGTTCAGCAAGAAGAAAAGGTGCTTTTTCTATCTCAGTTTTTAAAATGCGGTTATCAAGATTGTCGCTGTGATGGATTTAAAATTACTGAAAATTCTATTGATGCTTTCTTAGAATGTCTGCAATCATTTTCAAATAATGATTCTTGCTATAGATGCTCGCATTCGCGCAAACTTCACTATAAAGATCTTCAAAGTTCATTTTTTTCATCGTCTACTGAACTTGATATGGTATTAAAACGCGCGCTTGATTTAAACATGCTTCACTTTTGCGTATTAAAAGAAACGAATAATGATTGGAAACAAGCTTATTTTTATTTGTACAGAGTTCTATTTGGTGAGATCTTCAATACCGCAACGATTAAGCTTACGAACTGCCCCTTCGGCACACCACCATTTCAACAGCCAACTATCGCTACTACCGTGAAACATTTTAATATTTATCGTTTTAGTCACTACCCAGCTGTAGAGTATGACAAAATGCATGATTTATCAATCCTTTATTTATCCTCATTTAACTGTTGGCTACTAGACAGTCCTGTCACTAAAAGAATGCAAATGAATTTGAATGTCGACATGGATGCTTATAAATTGAATTTTATGAGGTGGGTATGCTTTTGTCATGTACCTCTTTTTTGTACTTCGTTTGAATACAATAAACTTACTAATGTGTTTGGTAAAGAATTTCTCACAGCAGTTTTTGGGGACATGTCTAGACATCTTTTGTGCAAGTTTCGTCTTGATAAAGACAAAATTCCTGAAAAAGCCCGATCATTGATATTAACTCAATTACCTAAATTTATAGCAATGCTACAAGATGAACTGTATTGTCTTGATTCACCAATATGGTCTTCAGATTTTGATCCTGCAGTTCACTCAATGAAAAACAAACATCTTTTTAATAAGGATCGATTTAAAATTAAAGATGAGAAATCTCCACCGGGTAGTCCAGTAGATAGTGAAGCCACTAGTCCTGCTAGCAGCGAAGATCACAAACGTATGATTGATGCTACTGATCCAATAGAATGTCCCTTGCCTACTAAGCAACTCAAAATTGAATGCGACCTTGATGCAACGAATCAAATAATTTCAAATGATTTGCTTTGCAGTTTATTGCAACAAATCGAAGCTGAAGAACGATTGGCGTCTCCTGAAGCCTCAATTTATTTGACTCGTGATGAAGCCGCCCGCATTGAAGAAACGGAGGGTAAAATTGAGTTTCATGTTATTTCCAATTCTCTTACAAGGAGACCATCAAATGAAACACTCTTGTGGCTTGTAGGCCTTCAAAATGTCTTCTCACATCAATTACCAAGAATGCCTCGTGATTATATTACACGGTTAGTATTTGATGCAAAGCATCGCTCAATGGTACTGGTCAAGTCTAAGCGTGTAATAGGAGGGGTTTGTTTTCGTATGTTTCCATCCCAAGGGTTTTCAGAAATTGTATTTTGCGCAGTTTCCTCTAATGAGCAAGTGAAAGGCTACGGGACTCATTTAATGAATCATTTAAAAGATTATCACATTAAACATGGTATATATCATTTTCTCACATTTGCCGATGAATATGCGGTTGGATATTTTAAAAAACAAGGATTTTCTAAAGACATTAAACTTCCACGTTTGTCATACGCTGGTTATATTAAAGACTATGAAGGCGCCACTTTAATGGGCTGCCAAATGAATTCTAAAATTGTATACACAAAATTCTCTGATACAATTCGTAAACAGAAAGAAATTGTTAGACGTATAATTGAAATGAAACAGGTTGATGTAAAACGTGTTAGACCTGGATTGAATCGCGCTTCCTCTGATATTCCTGGGCTAGGAGAGGTTGGCTTTAATCCTAACACTAATAATTTAGATTCAACAAATATTGATGATTTGCAAGCTGCGTTTAGATCTGTCGTATCGGCTGTTAAAAGCCATCCTTCGTCATGGCCTTTTCAAAGACCCGTTGATCGAAATGAGGTACCAGACTATTATGATCTTATTAAATCCCCAATGGATCTCAGAACAATGTGGGAAAGGGTGAGAAGAAAGCACTACACTAATAAAAAACTGTTTGTATTTGATATGCAAAAGATCTTTAGTAATTGCAGAATATACAATGATATTGAAACAGAGTTCTATAAATGTGCAGTTATTGTTGAAAAGTTTTTCTATGAAAAAGTTAGGGAATTCTGTCCATAGATGTTATGTAATTAGTTTGTAGATTTGTAAATGTGTTGTAATTTTGTTAATTTTAATTGGGCATACGTTTTGATTGTCCTTGAAAAATCAAATGTTTGTTTATAATAAATAGTAAATTTATTGTTTTTATAAACTTAAAAAATATTTTAGAACACTTACATTATTTGAAAGAATTCATTTTTCGTTTAGCGACCTTCAACCTCGTCAGCGTCACTATGTGAAAATAACAATAAAGTTTCAACTTATTTTGCATTTTTAGTATAAAGGTGACATAGCTAATGTACAGCAGAAAATTTGGTGCTCTAGCTCTTTCCTAGCATAAATATATAATTAGTCCTCTATTTAGTACTTTGTGACTGAATGCATGTGATTCAATTACATTTTAAGAATTAAAGTATGATCACAACATTTTAAATAATCTAAATTGATGTAAAAATGAATATTCTAAGTAAAAATTTAAAACAAATAGAAAGTTTACAATTGATGAAATTTTAAAAAACAATTTTTTATTCTTATTTAAGCATAAGAAGATGTTGCATTTTGTACGCTTGAAAGTGCATTTAAGATTGCAATTTGAGTTACGACATTTCTGTTGTACGCATGTTGGAATTGGCCAGAAATTATAACCATCATATCGAACGTCTGGAGAGGGAATTGAAACTGTGGCAGGGCGGCCAGCTTTCAGTGAAACATTACATTTTTTTACTGGGAGTTGAAAATGGCCCTCTAATGACTCCGTCCGATAAATCAAACATAAAATTTAGAAGTGATTGATTTGAACCTTTTCGCCGAAATATTATCCAGGAATTTACACAAACAATACTTAGGAAATGGCAAAATACACGCATAGGCAATTTTCTTGTTTTTTAATTAATTCTATAAAAATATATTAGGCGATCATGTAAATCTACACCACCCATTTGTGAATTATGGGCAGCAACAACAGACGGCTAAGAAATTGATATTTCACAATTTTTTCTTTATCAAATCGCTTAACATTTGTAACTGGATAAGCTGACAAAAGAAGCACTGGTTTTTTATCTCTGCACTTAAGGCCATGCTAAACTGGTGATTTTTGTCCAAACTTTTGTCAGGATTTTTGTGTGCTACACTGTGGATTTTTGTCCAAACTTTTGTCAGGATTTTCATTCATAGGATTAAATATTTCGAATTTCACAACTAATACGGTAAGGTTCAAGACAGTTTACTTTTTATTTACAAATGCATGAATTTTTATGAGAAATTAATATTAGTTAATATACAAAACCAACATAATTATTTACATTTATAGAAAGCTGTAGCTTCTTCCAAATAACAATAATTGCGTGTTGCAATAATTAGCACGCTGAAAACAGTAGGAAGGTTTATTGCACTCAAGTGTATGCAATCAATCTCATCCAATTACATAGAGTGCGCGCATTATTTGGCTTATTAATTGAGTAATGGTGATGTGCTTTTATTACAGCAGAACCCACTTTGAAGACAGAATTGGCAATACTTTGTCTTGAAACACCAAAACTGTATGAAAGACTAATAAATGTTTCACCTGTCGCTGAATACCGCAGATAAATTGCTAACTCGACTTCAGGTTTTAATACCTGTCTAAAGTTAGTTTCTTTTTTGCTCACATACTGCACAATGTCATTCACAATACTGTCAAACAGTCGTGGAGAAACTCTTAAAAAGAGTAAGGATCACTTAATCTGAACTCATTCAAGAGATTGATTGTTGAACGTCTTCTCTGTAATAACCATTTACTCTTGTGCACGTTTTTTCTTTTTTCTGTACCAAAATTGTAATCGGAAAAGTAAATGAGTGCCAAAGGCTGCAGCTTATTAATTTTTGATGCATAGTTAGTAATAAATAAGATTTTGAAATGGTAAATATTTGTTTAACACATGTATTTCAACTATTTATTATTACAATAATTGACTATTTCTATTGAATTAAACCCCAATGTTGTTTATTTTGCTTTATTTTGCTAGCGTAAAGGTTTAGTTCAAAATCGCTACTAGTTGGTGGGTTATTTCTATTGAACTAATAACATTATTTGATTGACGTCTACTTAATCTCAAGTAGTTTGGAAAAATCCGAGAAACAAACCGCTGACAAAATTATTTCGAAAATATGTTTGAAGTGGTATGCTACACTGCGGATTTTTGTTTAAACTTTGTCAGGATTTTTGTGTGCTATGCTGAGGATTTTTGTCCAAACTTTTGTCAGGATTCTTATGTGCTACACTGCAGATTTTTGTTCAAACTTTTGTCAGGATTTTTCCAGTTTGGGGCATGTTGCTCCATTGTACACCATAATTTCAGTGCCTTCGAGGAATAACAATATATCCTTTAATATTTTGATGTCTGCAAATATCCATATTGCCATCAGGGATGACTAATTTTGCTTTGAAACTTCGCTGCTTCACCGACAGTTTGGGGCATTGAGCTGCAACTCTGACTACGAGATAAGCATTATTGAAGATCGTTCTGATAGTTTGATTGGTAAATTCACTGTCTTTGGTCTAATTCTACTGAAGCTCAGTGGGTGTAATAATGGAGTTGACTTTGTACATGCTATTTAACGTGCGTTTCGGGTGTTGGCCAACATTTGACGAACGTCCTAGAATTTCTTAGGCTGATTATTGTCAGGTGCTTTAAAATGATTGACAAAATCATGAATAATTGGCTCTTGTTCGTTCCGACTTCTTTCAAAATCTGTCCAAGTGATGCAACAGCCAGATGCTTTGAAATAATGAGCTTGTATATAGTTTGGGGATAATTGGTACATGCATGATTTAATTAACCCTTTCACTGTCTGTGTATCATATATGATTCACACGGCGCATATAGCCACACGCTTGCGTATCATATGTGATACACAAAACATATTACCTTCAAGTAGGAATTTGATGATGATGCACATCAGTAGCAACAAGTTAGAATGTCTTTGACTCATCAGTTGAACTTTGATTAATTACACTATAAATAGCGTGCATCATATGTGATTCACAAGACGCTAGGAGCCAAATATTTTTTTTCATCACCATTTTGTAGGAAAAATAAAAGTTAGAGCCAAAACTTTCATATATATATATAAATAAAAATCCATTACAAATAAATGATGAATGCTTTTCGTTTACCATATTAAATAAACTTTGCATAGTAGATGAAGAAGTATACAAAAAATAGAAAAAAATGCAGTATCCAGACAAATAATTTTCCTTTCAAAGCAAGTTATTCAATTTCGTTGATGTTTGCTGTTGAAGCATGGCAAACAAAACGCCTTATTACATTGCCGACATTCTGTAGTTACTTGTTTGGCCCTTTTTGAAGCATTTTCACGACTGTGCCCGGCTGTGGTCAAATCTGCATAGCATGAATGACGCTGTTTCCTCACTATTTTTCCATCTTCCATTCTTGCAATGGCTGATAATAATAATAATAATAATAATAATAATAATATAATAATAAAAGAAGGAAGATTCTACAAAGAACTAGATGCAGGAGGAAAGGCTACAGCTAAAGCAGGTGAAGATGCAGTAAGGTTCTGGGAGAATATATGGGGAAGTGCAGGACCAGAGATAGAGAGTGTACAGATGCAGAAAGAAGTCAGGCAAGAAGAAGAAGTAATCACAACTGTAAGGCTGAAGGAGGCTCTAAAGAAGATGAAGAACTGGAAGGCGCCAGGCAGAGATGAGGTACATGGGTATTGGCTGAAGAAGTTCACAAGTGTTCATGAGAGACTAGCAGCAGCATTGGAGGAGTGTGTGGTGAGTGGGTGTCCAGAGTGGATGGTAGTGGGGAAGACATTTCTGATACAGAAGGACCCAAAGAAAGGTAGTGAGGCAAGCAACTTCAGGCCAATAACATGTCTGCCAACAACGTGGAAATTGCTAACTTCAGTGATTTCAAGTAGGCTGGCATGTTACTTAGAACAGAATAGGTTGATACCAGAGGAGCAGAAGGGATGTAGGACAAAGACGAGAGGATGCAAAGACCAGTTGTTGATAGACCAGGCAGTGGTGGAGAATTGTAGAAGAAGAAAGACGAACTTAGCAATGGCATGGATAGATTACAGGAAGGCATATGACAGCATTTCACATAGGTGGGTATTGAGGACGCTAGAGGCCAATGGAGTTTCACAGAAATGGGTTGAGTTTCTAGAGAGGGAGATGGGAAAGTGGCAGACAGAGATAGACGGGCATAGGTTGAGGTTTAGACGGGGTATATTCCAGGGAGACAGCTTAGCACCACTACTGTTTGTAGTTAGCTTAATCCCTATCACAGAAAAGTTAAAGGAGACAGGCATAGGGTATAAGATGGAGAAGAATGGTAGAGAAGTAAGTCACCTGTGGTACATGGACGACCTGAAGATGTATGCTAGTTCAAGGAAGATGTTGCAGAAGCAAGTGGAGACATTGGAGAAGGCAAGCAGAGATTCAGGGTTGGAGTTTGGATTAGGAAAGTGTGCAGCAGTGACAATGACTAGAGGCAAGTGTGCGGATGGGGATGGCTTGAGGACAAGCAGTGGGGATAAAATTGAGGAAGTTAAGGAGGGGTACAAGTACTTAGGAGTAATAGAGAAGGACAGAACAGATCACATGGAAATGAAGATGAGGCTAAGGAAAGAGTACAAGAGGAGAGTAAGGAAGGTACTACAGAAGTCAGCATTGAATGGGCAGAACAGCATAAAGGCAATTAATTCGTGGGCGATACCAGTGTTGAGATATTCGGCAGGAATAGTTAGGTGGAATAAGAATGAACTGAGGGAATTAGACAGGGAGACAAGGAAGATACTAGCAGCAGAGAGAGCATTCAACCTCAATGGAGATGTAGATAGGCTGTACATGGCAAGGCATAAGGGAGGTAAAGGGCTGCTAAGTGTGGAGGAGACTGTAGAAGCAGAAGCACTAGGGCTAAAGGAATATGTAGAAGAGCAACCTGAGGGGTCCCTACTAGAGGTCACTAAGGAGTTAAAGAAGATAAGAACTGAGAGTGAAGGAAAGAAGATATACCAGAGTAGGATGGAATCAGAGAGACAAACAAGGTATAGGCAGAAGGCAATGCATGGAGAATACTGGAGGAACACAGAAAAGTGTGATAGAGAAGAGAGCAACAAGTGGTTAAAGAAGGCAGGACTGAAGAGAGAAACAGAAGCACTAATAATGGCAGCACAGGAGCAAGCAATAAGAACAAACTGGGTGAAGAAGCATATAGACAGAAGAGTAGAAGTAAGTGATAAGTGTAGGCTATGTAAGAAAGAGGCGGAGACAGTAGATCATCTGATAGCAGGGTGTGAGAAGTTGGCACAGAATGAGTATAAGTTCAGGCATGACAAGGTGGGAAGAATGGTACATTGGAGTTTGAGCAGGCAGCATGGGTTAGAAGCAGGAGACAAGTGGTATGAGCACAAGCCACAGGGCGTCATAGAAAATGAGGAGGTTAAGATACTGTGGGACTTCAACATACAGACGAGCAAAGTGATAGAAGCACGGAGGCCAGACATAGTAGTGGTAGACAAAGAGAAAAGATTAGGAACAGTGATAGACATAGCAGTACCAAAGGACAGAAATGTAGAAAGCAAGGAGAAAGAGAAGATAGACAAGTACAGAGAGTTGGCAGAGGAAATAGAAAGGCTGTGGAAGTTAAAGAAGGTTGAAGTAGTCCCGGTAGTTGTAGGAGCACTAGGAGCAGTGAGTAAGAAGCATAAAAGATACTTGGAGGAGCTGGGAGTACCAAAGTGGGGAGGAGCAGTAGCACAGAAGGCAGCATTGTTAGGAACAGCTAGAGTCCTGAGGAAAGCTCTCAGACTCCCTGGGAACTGGTGAGTTCCCCGAGCTGAGAGGGATACCAGCATGAAGCTGTGATGTGCAAGGATAATAATAATAATAATAAATTAAGCTTACAATACAGTAAACTACACTACAAACTACAAAACTAAAAAATAAAAATATTTAATAACATGAGAAATATCGATCTGGGAATATGGTCTTTGATGAGAATAATTTCGGTGGATTGTTTTTTCTTAATTTTAATGTAGCGTATTCAGTTCTTTTTCTAATGAATTGTTTTCGTGGATGTTTTTGAAAGTATTCAATGTGTTGATGTAGTGCTTTGTCTTTTGCTTTAATGATGTTAAAAATATTTAAATTTTTAGTAATAAATTTATATTTAAACGCTCTCTTGTATATGTTGTTAAGCTTAGATAAAGATGTTTCTGATTCACCTGCATATACTTGTATGCCGCAATTATAATAGAATTAACTAGGGAATTAAATAAAATTTCAGTTTCATCTTGATTTAAAAATCTTTTTGCTTTTAATATTATATAGAAATTTCTCATTGATCTTTTATAAACTTGAGCAATATGTTTTTTAAATGTTTTTTAAATGAGCTGTTAGCAGTGCGAGCAGCAATTGGTGTTGAAGAGTTATCTATTAGGACTTCGGCAATAGAGTATACATAATCAACAAGTGACATCTTTTTGGTGGTGCAATAATATCTATTGAACATATAGCTGTTCAATACAGATAGGCTTATTAGTTGAAAAACAATTTTTCTGTACCATTTTACTGATTTTCTTGCAGGGCTATAATATTCAATCACTAAGGGATATATCAGAAATGCTTTCAATAATTCGTTCTATTTCTGCAGTGGACATTCTTTTTGCTCTGGCCATTTTGTTATGATGATAAGCCAAAAATAATGAACTACTTTCCTGCCTACACTTATATATACAGTCAAACACTTCAAAATGTGATGAAATATTGCATCAGAATTTTTATGAAATATTGCACCATGTGATGATGCAAGGCAAAGGAATTAAGTGTAATTATATCAAATACTATATTTTTTTATACGTTATGATATTTTTCAGCACATATTCATCGCAATTCTAAAGTGTGCATCACATATGATACACATATGTTTACTATGTTTACCATGCTTATGCATTACTATGAGACACGTGTACTGTCATGCATAACAATTTTTATGTCTCAGATTTCAATTGCAAAAAATATACAAAAAGCGTGTGAGGCAAAATCATAAACTTCTGCTAGACAGTGAAAGGGTTAAATGACCTATAGAAAACAATACTGATTTGCTGTAATCAGTGAAAAACTTAAGCAAATAAAGTTGGCAGAGAAAATATGGAAGAAAACCTTGTGTGCGAAACTTTTTGTCCAAGAGTGTACACCTGTTGAAAATAAGAACATCCTAGAATACGGGTCCTACTAATGTTAACATTTTATTTTTCACCTGAAAAATAATTAGGCATGTGATATTAACTAATGTAGCAAAAATATTGTAACATTCTAAAATATCAGCTTCTAGAAGGAGCATAACATTAATTTCATTCATCCGTGCGAACCTTTATGGCCGCCACAGTATTTTCATCTTCAGATGTTGATTTCTTAATATCTGAATCGTGAATATTTTGAAAATCATTAAGATCAACAGTCACCATCTGAAAGGTCACTCAAATCACTCTTATTGTCTATGTTTTCAAGCATCAAGTCAATTGTTCCTAAAAATATTTATAATAAAGTTAACTACTTCAACACAGAGATGGAATTGTGCATTTCCTTTAGATTCGTCCCCATCTGAACCCAACAAATTTTACACTGGTCGAATATTACCCAAATCTTAAAGCATCCAATTTTTTAATTGAACATCAAATAAATACGCTCAAACAAATGCACATGTGCAAAAACCCTACAACAATCTATATGCTGAATGTGATTTATGTTTCAGATCTGCCTGATATGACCCTGACCCAATTTCATCCCTATTCAAAAAGAAATACATTGACAATAAAATTACAAGCAATTGTATGTTATTTTCATGCAGAGATGGGATTGGGCTGGCTTTTTTAGGCCCAAGCCCGGCCCGGTCCAAATTACACCACTAATAGTGTCTTTTGTTAAATAGAGGCCCATAAGCACTACACTATAATTTAGAGAACACGTCATTTCTTATGTATTCAATTACTAAAATTCTCTGCTAACTTATATCAACTCACAGCAGCACAAATTAAAGGGAGTTTTCAGAAACGCTCTTTGCCTGTATCCGACAACATTTAGGTGCTAAAAGTTTTCAAGTGAATTTTTTCTTGTATTTCAAATACAAATTAATCATTAGGCCCAAGCCCAGCCCCAATTGTTATTTCGAAAATCCGGCTCGACCCAACTTTAGGCCCAACCCAATTCAACAATGTTTCATGCTATTAAATATATTAGACATTTTTATATTCTCTAATAGTTTTCTTCTGAATTGAAGTCAAGTTTTGTGTACTGGAGGCTAGAATGTGTTATAGTAAATTCGATGACAAAATTTACTATAGAATGTTCATTGCATATGATAAAAATAACAAAAAAATATTGAAATATGTGTCATTGAGCTCAATACAGTCACAGAGTCCTAATTATTAAATAGATTCTGTGCGGCAAAAAATATATGTTAATGAAAAGTTTGCATTTAATCGAGAAAAACGCACTTAGATATAAATTCAGAAAAAATTTTAATTCTAGTTAATGTTTTACTACCATGTATCCTAAGAAGAGAATGCATGAGAATGCAATACAATATTTGTAATTAATAAAGCTAATAGAAACAAGATTTGAAAATAATAAAAAGTACTACTCACTAAGATATAAATCTTAATAAAAGTTATCAACATTTTTTCTCAATATTGTTTTAGATGAACGAAATAATACCAGTCCTTCGTACATCATATTTTGTGAATTTAATACAATACTTGAAAATGCTTCAACTGTTTTCCGCTTTTATAACGCAGTGATAATATTTTCAACCAGCTAGCTTTGACCTTTTCTGCATCAGTCTTTCGGTTATTGTTTTTTTTGCAAATGCCATAGTGCAGGCCTGTTGTCGAGGGGGGTGGGGGACGCAGGAGGACGGCGCCCCTCAACCTCAAAATAAAATTTGTCTATACACCTACCTCATATACAATGCAATATGCATGATGTGGTTGGGCACATAAGTGAATAAACCAAAACGGCAGAACATACACAACTTTGTATTTTCATACACTGGCACCAACCAGGAGTTATACTACATGCATATGCATGACATGTAAATTATATAGTTGCATGCACCAGTATTACATGTATTATGTATGATGTCCAGTACTGCACAATCTGACCACTTGACATTAAATACGCAAGGCGACTTTCATCGTTTCATGTTTGATAGGCTGTTTGGTTTACACCTTTGTTGGTCTGGCTGTCTGGTGTTGTCAGATATTAATTAGCCGGCAATTTTGTTGCGAGACTGACAGGGAGCAAAGGAACAAAGAAATGTGAATTTCCACGTTCCGCCACTACTGGGAAAAAAAGAAAACGATCCTAAGGGCCTACGCAGTTAGACCACGATTCATTTCAGAAGACGATTTGGTTTCGAACGGTAGTGATTTGATGTGTCTCCGCCACCACTAAAGCAATCAAAACTATGCTTTGCTCCCATACCCCAACGTCCCGCGTAGGTACACATACAGCAGCAACATGAACAATCTGTACAACAACCACTGCCAAGAAATGGGTCATGCTTTTAACAATAGACACCTACTACTGTATGTAATGGCCCAGCTTGTTGAAACAAATCACAGGCTAACTATTTCATCTCAACTTACGCATGGATATACATATTCCAAAAACACGTCAATTGGATGTTCGACTTGCAGAGATTCCCCACCCATCCGTGCATTCAAAACGAGTGGAGTGCAACTAAGCGGTGAGTGGGTGCAGGGGATTATAGCAAGTAATGACCAGGATCTGCTCTGAAAGAAAATTTACAAAAATTTGCACTCCCAGGTTCATCAAGCTGCCCAAAAGTTACACGAATCTCAAGCAAAAGGCCAAATCAAGAGCGTCATTGTAAGCTCGCAATCAGCACATAGCTTCACAACAGAAAAGTGCCTTCGCGCAGCATATAAAATAATTTATTTTCAAACCTTTGTATAATACAAAAAAGTATAAAAATACTTACTAAGGTTTAAAATAAATTGTTTTCTTTAATTCCACTTAGTTGCAATTTGATATTACTTAGTTACAGCCTTTATTCTTTGAATATCTAAATAAGTTTTTTTCTTTGGTGATAATTCTAATTTAATTTTTTTCTTAAATTCTTTACAACTAGATTCTTCTTTAATTTCAGGTGATAATCTGTTCCACAGATCAATAAAGTAATTAATAAGAAAGTTCATTATTCTTTTTCTAAATTTAAATTTTCTATTGCACTTAGTTCTAACATGAAGTTTTGATGAAATATCTTTGTTTGATCTAATATTGAAAAATATTTGTAGTGATTTTAGTTTTTGTAGATCATCTAATGAAAAACGATTGTAAATTCTTCTGATATTTTTTGATTGCTTTTCTTACATATGATAACTAACCTCCAATTCAACATTCTTTCTAACTTATTTTTTGATCGCTTAGATAAGTTTGTCAACAAACATGATGAATATTAATATTGAGGCAGAATATGTGAAATGTTTACTCAGTTAGAGACTCGTGTACCTGTTATACTGTAAATATAATGTGCACTTTTTATGTATGATAGTCAGTATGTTTTTATGAATAGAATGCAACGCTGTTTTAATTACTGATGTAATCACAGAATATACGATTTCAATATCATTATTTTCCATTTAATTGGTACAAAGCTTTATAACTTACAGAGTGTTTTGACCCCTTGGGCCATTTTTTAATTATTTTGTTCATATGTTTTTTAAATATAAATATATTATCAAAAATAATGCTTAGATATACAATTTTATTTTCTTCTTCAATGGTTTTACTGTTTACTTGTAGGTTTAGTTTTTCATCATTTGCTTTGTTTAGGACCATGAACTTTGTTTTTTCAAAATTAAACTTCATTTTATTCTTATCAAAATATAAGATAGCTCTGTCTAATGCATTGTGTAAGTCTGCATGTTTGGTTATATATAATAAAGTATCATCAGCCTACTGTATGCATTTTATTTTATTATCAAATTTGATGTCATTTACATATATGTTAAACAACAACAGTCCTAATACTGAACCTTGTGGGATTCCATGATTAATTATCATTGAATGAGATGTTAAGTTTTTAGTTTTTACGTATTGCTGTCTGTTACTTAAATTAAAATCTAATTAAATTTGAGCTGATTTTTTAAATTATATATTTGGTGTAGTTTATTTATTAGGATATTATGATCAATTGAATTGAATGCTTTTGATAAATCTAGCGATAAAATGAATACACTTTGGTCTTTGTCAACATATTTTCTCCAATAATCTAAGACATTTGTTGATAAATTATTTCTAAATCCAAATTATAGTTATTTATTTGGTTATATATTACTTTTTGAAATATTTTACTTAGTATTGGGAGTACTGAAATTGGTCTATAATTACATCTTCAGTATCGCCTTTTTTATGAATAGATATGATTTGTGCTAATTTCAAATCATTCGGAGAGAGTCTCAGAAATACATTGATTTAAAATATCACATAATATATCACATAATATTGGCATAGCTTGACTTAAATACCATGATGGCATTTTAGACGGTTCTTGTGATTTTTTAACGTTTAAGTTTTGTGATATTTCATTAAACTGATGTAAAGTTATGAAGCAAGATTTAAATTGTTCTTTATACAACAAATATGCGATTGCCCTTCAGAACAGACCTTATTCAGATTTTAAAAAACTAATTGAACTGCAACAAAATTAGTGTTAACATTGGGCAAATTTTACACTTCAGATTCTCTTGCAATCAAATGATAAATTATATTGCGAAGACAATGGAACACAAACTGTGCAGCAATAAGAAAGCAAAATTCGAAATTATCTGTAATTATCGACGAGTCAATATCTTTGTCTCAAAAAGCTTGCCTTGTGACATACATTCGTTCAAATATTAATCAGGAACCACACAACCTTTTTCTCGGTGTTCACGAACTTGATTCACAAGACTCAGATGGTGTGCTCAAATGCCTATTACAAATTCAGAACGACAATGGGTTTTCTGAAGACTATTTGCGAAAACATTTTCTATGTTTTGCAAGCAATGAAGTGTCAGTACTGATGGGTTAAAAAAGTAGAGGTGGTGTGAAATTGCAGAGAATGTTTCCCCAGATAATTCTGTGGCACTGTCTGAACCATCGTCTTGAGCTGGCGGTTCATGACGCAGTGAAGTCTGTGAATGGAGTTTACAGGATCCAAACTATGTTTGAGAAAATGCATTCACTTTTCTCCTGTTCACAAAAACTACAGTTTCTCATGCAAAACATTTCAAAAACATTAGATGAAGAGTTTCGGAAAATTGGAAGAATATTGTGAGAATTGTGCAGGAAGTTGTTGACAGATACTACATTAAAAGCTGCAGACCGGACAACGTATAAAGGAATGTTTGATAAACTCACAACAACCCAATTTGTTGAAGATGTTGCTGTTTTGAAAGACTGTCTTTCACATTTGAAACTGCTTTCTGAAGCGCTTCAGAAAAGAAATATGACAATGGGGCATGCGTACCAGCATTTTCAATGGGCTATGGGAGGACTTTCTCAAATTATAGCAGCGGTTTCAAAGGGTGGTTACAAATTTGCTAATGTAAAGGTGCGTTCAGACGAGAACCTTTTGATGCGCATCTTTTGATGAAAGTGCGTTCAGACGAGCATCTTTTTGATGTATGCTTTTTTGATGCATCTATCAAAATTTTGGGAGCGTTCAGACGAGCGTCTTTTTGATCTATGCTAATTTGAACGATGTGAGTTCAGACGAGCATTATTTTGATGCACGGCCACTTGTTTATTCAGCAATTAAGTNATATATATATATATATATGTATATGCAAAATATACAATGGATATCGCGGTATTTTATGTGAACCAAACCGAACCGACCCCCAAAATGTTGATTTCGCGAGGTTCTAAAAGTTTCGTTGTAATTACACAATTGAACAATAAATTAAATTTCAATAGATGCTTGAATTCTGTTTTATAAGTAATTTTAATTAGTTCTACACGCATGTAAAATATATTGACAATTCAGTAGCAAAATTTGTGAAAAATCAATATTGCTTCATTGAAAGGAATAACTGCTTTTTTTAAAAAATATTGGAACATTTAGAATTCAATATCGTCAGGGTTCATTTTGAAGTTAAAATTGTTGAGCTACAAAATCCTCGTATTTTAAGACTCACGGCTACTTGAGACAATCTGTCCCCAAAACAAAATCGTTAATTACTGATCGTTCAAATGAATAATGTGCGTTCAGACGAGAATCTTTTGAACTACGTCAAAAAGATGCAAGCTGTTTGTGCGTCAATTTGAACGATGTGCGTTCAGACGAGCATCTTTTTGACGTATATCAAATGATATACATCAAAAGGTTCTCGTCTGAACGCACCTTAAGCGATGTGCCAGCATTGAAAAGAGTTCGTCTTCACGAATACGATTCAAGATGTGGTTATGAGGGCTTCAATCGCAAGCAATTATTTCAAGCGCTCATCGACAACATGTTGCAGCGATTCTCATGTGAAGATAACGCGGACGTACTGAAAGAGCTATCTGTTCTGGATAGCTCCAAGTGGTCAGACAAGCCATCTCCATTCCTGGTAAGAGAAGACTTTGTAGAAAACTTGTCGCGTTATTTGGTTTGGATTCATCTGGAATAAAACCTGCGTTTAGGGAATATTATGCGAATGCAAACATTATTCCAACAAAAATTCAAACATTTTTTCAAGAAATTATAAATATTATTCCAATATCATCTGCTGAGGCTGAACGTGGATTTCAAAGATGACGATAATTCTAAACGAACCGCGCAGCTACATGGATATACAAAACCTTTCTTCGTTGATGTTTATCAGCATTAATGGTCTGCCCCATCGCTGTGAATGCAGATGACTCCATAACCAACTGGCTCCTTAACCATAATTCATCCATGGATTCACAGTCCCGCAAGCGCCCTCCACCCTCAAACTCAAAACTAAATACTGTGCAAGCTTTCTTTACATGAATTGAACATTAATATTATGTTTTGTATTTTTTTAATTGCTTTTTTGCGGGTATTTAGTTAGACACTAGGTTGCCACTTAAACTACTAACATAACTTCGGATTATCATAGGATAATGCTAATTGGCTAATTATAAATATGCCTTATTTTAAGTTCAGTTTCTCAAATCTAAACGTTTAATTGAAATCAGAAAACTTTAGTGAAATTGATATTTATATCGTTATTGAAATATATTGATTCAATAACGTGAAAATCGCACTTGCTGAAATTTGAAGTGGCTTGCTCTTTCATATTTTGAGATAGCTACCCTTAAATTGATTTATTTGTCCAATTGTTTTCCATTAGAAGTTTGAATCATGAATTCTTAAAACTCATAAAGTATGCCTCATGCGTAATTGGCCTCATACATAATCTACACACATATTATTATTTGTTTTTAAGAACTGATCAGATTTCAGGGCGTCATATGTGTAGCTAAGAACTTGTGTCCCTCACCTCAGAAATTGCACTACAGCCCTGCCATAGTGTCCATGACATCTTTTTTTAATCACTACATATTATTTCTTTGTTTTGGTTTGCTGAAATATTTTTGGCTTATAAGTTATTCCAAAATCCTTGTCACTATCCATGTGTGTCCAGGAACAAAGAACTTAGGATTGATAGTAGTTATTTAAATGTCGGTTGAAATGATGTGTCTTTTGTTCATCAGTTTTGGCTTAATCATATATAAATTTCCTGCTTTCTATGTATTATAGTGAATTTCTTCACGTTTTTAAAATTGCAACAAATTCTCAAAATATTTTTATATGCATAACTTGTAATTAATGAAGATAAAACAGAAATTTGTATATTACAGCCCAATAATTATAATTACGATGTTTCTACTGTGATTTTGAATATAAAATGTAGACACTTTCAAATATTTAGCAGTAAATATTTAGTCAAAATTAAAATTCAACTCTCACATTAACATATTAGTTAGAAAATTAGCTATAGGTATAAGAAGAATGACACTCGTTTTTAAGCAGTTACCACATTGTCCGATAGTAATTCAATTTAATTCTTCCATTTTTTATTTTAAGTCATCATAATTGCGCAAACATTATATTTACTGACCTAAGCAATATGATTTATAAAAAACTTGATATTCAATAAAAATTGGCACTAAATAATTACATTTCTATTCCAATTCTCTTTCCAAATGAATTGGTCATATTGAATACCATTTAAAAAATGGAAATTGTTGTTCAAGGACTTGTTATAAAAATTCAAGAACACGCGGAAGCAGAATTTATGCTCATTCTCTAGCAGAACAAAGAAAAATCCCAAGACTGGCAACATGACACAGTGTCCTGGAATGAGGTTTCAGACTAAAAAAATATACCACCACTGATTTTTGCTCTAAGATGCTCCATAGATCTCACTCTTAAAAGTAAATCATTCAATGTGTAGATTTTTGTAAACTTTCTGAAATTGAAAATGGCGTCTGAATAAAATGTCGAAAATATTTTATGACTTTTCCACATTGTTAACTGCACTTCAATAATAACTTTTCTTAGAATATAGTATTTAGCCATTTTTATTCGCCATTATGTTTGTTCAAAATGTACAAAATACATAAAAATGAAAATAAAAAATTCTGAAATTCATGCTATGTTTGTTTTGTACAAATATTTTCATAATTTTATAAGAAATGAAATTGCAAAGATGGTCACGTAAGCCATTAAAAGGCAAGAAAGTTTGTTTGCATGCGAAAATATGTATTATAATTAACCATGGACGTCCTAATATTAATGAGTTCATGATTTAACCTTTACCCATGTTTTAAAATTGATTTTATACTGCACTTTGAATTTCGACTGACCATTCATTAAAACCGGCTTACATGCCGACAACGTCTATTACATAAGTTGAAATGTGAAGGAGACATTAAGCGTTTATCTCAGATAAAGGAACAGGAAAGTTACGGCACGCTGCAAAATAGTGTATAGAATGAAGCAATAACAATGAAATTAACGGATAAAGTGAAATTTTAGTCCACTTAAATTTTAATTTATGATGTTATATGATAACCTGTGTTAACTGTGTTGTCCCTATACCTAAGAAGTGTCCTGCACTTACATTGCTGAAGTTTGAAGAAGCTAAACGTTTTACCAATAAGAGAGAAATGATTGTAGGAATTTATGTTGAATATCAATCAAAATCAATTCCTAAATACTTAAAGTTTTCAGTAGGTTTAAAAGTAGTTCTACTGAAAATGCTTGTTTAACCCTAATCTCGCTTTTGTTACAAACAACATATTTTGATAAAAAGTTGGCCAAACTTTTTTCAAGTGTTCTAAAGACTTGATTTTATATAGATATGTGCATGACTGGGTATATTTGAGATTATAAGTATGCTTAAGAATTACGCAGGAGGCCTTGTAATATATAAAGAATAATATGACTTGCGAAAAAGTCATTATGCATTTCTTTAAAATAAAATATATTCAGTTAAGGAATCCGTGATAATCAATTAATTCAGAACTTGTGTGTTGGCCGTTGACCTATCTATCCACTTGTTAAATGCGACGCTGTGAAGGAATCAGCTTTGAAGAGTTGTTTACGAATTTGTAGGAAAAAATTGTTGAAAGAAATATAGTGAAATAGAAATTTCAACCTATCACTAATATTTTAAATAGTATAGAGCATTTTCTTCATTATTACAATGTAGCAATTGCTTGTTTAGACCTATCTAAGGCCTTCGACTCCATTAATCATGACATTTTACTAAAGAAACTAACGACTCTTGGCTTTATTCTCATAACGGCAAAACATTAACTAGTTATCTAAATAATAGAAGTCAGCGCGTGAAAATTAATAACGTTTTTTCAAATTGGCTCGAAACAAAGCATGGGGTTCCCCAAGGAACGATCCAAGGAACACTGCTGTTTAGTTTATACGTTAATGATATGTGTAAAATTACAAACAGCAATTTAATCTAATATGCTGATTATACCTCTATTTTTAGTAGCCATAAATCGATTGATACAGTTGTAAAAACTGTTAAATTGTGTATTATAGGATGCATAAATTGACTATTAAGTTAAAGAAAACCGAATTTTGCATAATGCAAAGTTCTGGTAAAACTCAACACAATAAATTACACTCTTAATATCAATAATAAGTGCGTTAAGCCTGTTGACACATTTGCATATCTAGGAGTTACTTTTGATTCAAAGTTGCACTTCAAAGCACAAATAAATATTATGGTGAAAAGGTTGACTATGGGCATCAAAAGCATTTCTTATATTGCAAACCAATTTCCTTCCACTACCGTGATCAAAATGTTTCATGCATATTTTCTTGGTCATCTCAGCTATGCTAATGTACTATTCACAAATTTAAGGGATTCCCTTTTAAAAATGCTTGACACCCAGTTTAAATGGGCTCTGAGAATGTTCCAAAAGAACTCTAGAAAAAAAAGATTACATTACTCCAACTACTCTTTAAGATAACACGGTGTGACGTAAAATTTAGTTGAATAAATTTTTTTCACTGATTTCAGTCAATTTTGGTACTAAAATTACGAATTTGAATGTCATTTTACATGGAAAACCATACTTTTTGAGTAACTTGCATTCTAAATTTAGGAAAGCCTGCATATCACTACGTTCTTCAGCTAATGTCTAGGACTATGTACGCATTGGACCATTGAAATTATACCTTCTCTCAGAGGCGCACCCAGAGGGGGGGAACTGGGGGAACGTTCCCCCCCTCAACAGAGCACAGATGTTTCCATTCCTCATGAAATGTATGCTGATATGATAACATAGTACATATATATTAAGCAATGCTTCAAATCTATCTGCAGGGGTAAGCAATAATTAATAGATATTGCAATTATTACAATAATTAGAAATCAATTAATCTATTGAATACTTTAGAAGAAGAAAAATTACCAATAATTTGCAATTATTTAGGTTCACTAAGAACGTTGTCACAAGCATTAATAGATGAAAATCTTGGTGAAACATAATAAAGTCCNTATCTGCAGGGGTAAGCAATAATTAATAGATATTGCAATTATTACAATAATTGGAAATCAATTAATCTATTGAATACTTTAGAAGAAGAAAAATTACCAATAATTTGCAATTATTTAGGTTCACTAAGAACGTTCTCACAAGCATTAATAGATGAAAATCTTGGTGAAACATAATAAAGTCCCAATTCGAAAATCATTATTGTCCTGCCTAGTAAATTAATATAGTATTGGCTATTGCATGTGTACAGCACAGCTTATACATAAGGTATCTATGCAGAACAAAATTTGCTTTTAGTGATTACGATTTCTGGCAACATTTAACTTAGATTTTTCTTAGTGCTAACAGAAGTATGAAGCACTCGGAATTTTGTTTGTTATCTCACAACGAACGATGTTTTTTCTTTTAAAAAAGTTTTTATGTGTTATGGTTGGTTTTTATGCTATGATTTCTTATCTATTATTTTCATTCCAATTTTTGCCAAAAGCGAAACTAGCAATGAGAAATATAGCAATTTTGAATGAAATTTTCTATTAAATTATATTTTGCAAAATGTGAAAATAATTTGGACACGGTTTCTGTATTTTTTACCTGTAGTGAAATATGGTGAATTACATAGCAATGCTAAAAAACAATAGAGAAATAATGTATTAAATTCAAATTATGGCAAGTTACAAAATGTAACTAAAGGTGGACGCACAGTATTAATACGGCATGATCCTCAGTCCTGTTCGCTCTTCTGCTAACAGGAGTTGAAGTCGGGGCCGCGGTGGGCTGGGGTTCGACTGAGCTTTTGGAAAAAAGGTGCTGAAATTGAAAAAAATAAACTATTGCACAACAGTTGTAGTGAATATTATACAATTTCTTAAACAACGTTTTGAAATTGTACACCACTATTATCTATTTTTGAAAAATTCAATCTAGAATTTTCAACTTCAGTGAACACATTTTCTTAAAAGTTGAGTTGGGCATGATTCAAGCCTGCAAGAATTAGACTTACGTTTTTGGTGGAATAACTAAGAAAAATAAAAAAGTAAGAATTTTTTAAAGATCATCCTACCACAAAAAATGGATATTTTTCCTATTGAGATTAGCATCAGTTAACAGGACAACAGTCTGTTTTCGAAATCATCCTCACCTACTGAACCAATGAGCAGATATGTGTGTTAGCCAATCTTAGTAATGGTTAAATAGGGTTAGAGAAAAATAATTCAGTTTTAGTAATTTTTAACAAACATTCATAGTATGCTGGTTACATTTTAGCGCCTTATTTTCAATTATTAATCCTTTCCATTCTAAACTCCGGAATTATCTCACATAGTATATCAAATGCAATTATTAAACTAATACCAAAAAAGGGCAAGGATTTGGGGGAACCCAAATCCTGGAGACCCATATCTTTATTAAACATGGATCTTAAAATTATTTCGCACATTTTGAACGACCGACTTGGACCTATAGCACAAAAATATATACATGCTACACAGACTGGTTTTATAAAAGCGAGAAAGTCCCTCCTTAATATCTCAACCCTTCAATGTATTATAGAAATATGCAAGGCAAATAACATCGACATGGGAATATTAAACATTGATTTTAACAAAGCATATGATTCTATTGAGCATAATTATTTATTCCAAACATTAGATAAACTAGGCATCCCTGATACTATTTTGAAATTAATCAGAGCGCTTTATAAAAACAATAAATCCTACCTCTGTATCAATGGTTTTCTGTCACCAGCAATAGATATACAAAGGGGCGTCCGGCAGGGATGCCCCTTGTCATGTATACTATTTAATTTTGCGGTAGAACCCTTACTAAACCAAATCAGACTCTCAAATCAAATTTAAGGTTTCGAATATTTAAACATACACATAAAATATTTAGCTTTTGCCGATGATATTACTTTATTAGCATCTAACCCAACAACACTAAGCGCCCTCTTCGAACACCTGGCCCAGTTTAGTGGGGTAAGTGGTCTTGAAATTAATAAGCAAAAATCCATCTATACAGGCATAAACCAGGCAAAACAGTGGTCAAATGAATGTTCCGAAAATCATGAAGAAATTATTTTATTAGGGGTAGGGCTAAAAATATCAGGTAATAACGCTATTAATATTGAATAATTTATAAAAGATAATAAATTGTTAATCAATTTTATTGCAAACCGCAAAATGTCATTATATGGTAAAGCAAAAGCATTTAATGTTCTATTATTGACGAAGTTATTATATCAAATACAGTATTACCCTACCTGTAAGCAATACAATTCAAAATCAAATCAACAATGCAATTTGGAAAAATAACGATCACTCAAGACCAACGAAATTATTATACTGTAATTATCAAAGAGGCGGGATTCAACTAGGAAATATTTATTACTATCAGCTTGCATATAAAATAAACTTAATATTCACGATACTAAACGCCAAATGGCATCCTATAAGTACGTTGTTATCTGCTATTATTTCAAATTATACTCCTCGAAGAAATCTGCTTGACATGCTCTGTAACATAACTTTGCCTAAGTCTTTTAAAACTATATGTCCCCAATTAGAATCTACACTAAAGATATTGCAAGGTCTAAAGTTCCAATTAAACCCAAAGGGCTGTAGTTTGATATTAGACTCATTTATT
>CABFPE010000194.1:505965-523587 GCA_900660155.1 Hofstenia miamia | reverse complement strand
AAGTTGTGTAAAGAAACTAATAACGGATATTAAAAAATTCCTGGGCTGCCTAAATTTTAAATCTGCTGCATTATTATTATTTTATTTAAGTGATTTTAAAGCTTTATATATATATATATATATATATATATATATATATATATTATATATAATCTGTTGTCATGGGATTCATCAAATAATAATGGTCAAATTTCCAGTGGTTTCAATTATAACTTTATTAGTGACTTTGCACATTTATAATTTGTTCAATATAATTTATTAGCTTTTTGTCTGTGTTTTAAGCTATGGTTAGACTATGGGATTGGTAGCAAGAGATAATTATCTCGGGTGGTTGGACGTGCGATTCTACCAAAATATGACAGATCATGCGTGATCAATCACGTGGTCTAACCGTAGCCTTAAATGTGATTACAGTTCCTCTAATAACGTTTACGATGAGATTGTTTACTGATGCGAAACAAATCGTTGTTATCAGTTAAGTTTATGGGAAGCTGTGCAGTTTTAAAATAGTTGTTTTACTTAATTAACAACGAAGTTACGACAGTTTGTCACCAATGGGTTAATTGAAATCAATTTGCTTTTGAATGAACTTCAAAATTTCATTATTGCTTTCAATATTTTTAGTATTTTAATCCTTCGTATTTTTATTGTATGCTTAACATCTCAAATCTTTGTATTGTGAATAAGCCAATATTTAAGTTTTTAATATATGAATACAAGATCATAAGTTTCATAGAAAACGACTCTCAATACTGATTTCAAATTTGAAATTTACCTTTAGTGACAGTCTGGTAAGTCAAATTTGATATTTATCAAAATTTTATTAGAGTAAATCGCAATTTATAAATCTTAAAATACCAAATAACAATGTGCAGTTAAAAGCCAAATTCTCTAAAGAACATATGCATGTAGAATTGATTGTCAAAAAAATCGTTTTCGCAGGTTGGAGGAAATTCCTACATTTTTCATTATAATCCAATTTTTCCTTAAAAATCGAATTTTCACTTAACACTCTTGCAAATGAATATTACGCAATATATTGTAATTATTTCACAACGCATCCAGTTTATGTAATTGTTTCGGATTATTCAAGAAGAAAGAAAATGCATCAAACTCGCATTTACTGTGGATTATGGAGTTAATGGTAGTTTGAATGCTCAAATGGAATCATTACGAATTCATATCAGGAACCATTTAATACGTATTGTGATGTTTGTATGTATCTATATGTGTGAAATATTGATAATTTTACGCTACAATATTTTGTGCGTTTTATTATTCTTTTGATCGGATCGAGCCACTTAAGCTCAGAAACTTGTCAGTATTAACATCCTCCAAGAAATCAATTGCAAAATTAAAATATGATCCGACCTTTCCTTTTAATATATTCAGGATTTCAGTTTCATATGTACATGTATATATATATATATATATATATAATATATATATATATATATATAATATATATATATAATATATATATATAATATAATATATATATATATAGATTGAAAACCGCATATGCGCAAAAACCTTTTGAGAAGCGTGAGAGACAAGTGAATGATGCCATATTCCCTTGTGAAATAAAATTACAGCATGCGATCGGGAACCTGGTGTTAGGTGATTAAAAGTGACCTAAAAATGTTCATTTGCAGGCTTGCAGTGCAACACTGGTAGAAAATGTGCCACGATGACAATAAAAAGTTTTTTAAGTATTTGGATGTTTAGGCAGACATGTGAATGGTATGCCGTTATACTTGATAGTTAATTTTTGTGATTGTTGTAGATTCTTTCAGCGTTCAGAATCTAGTTTAACAATCTATTTATTGCATTAATAGACGTTGTTGTAAACAGAGAAAATTGTTTATATAAACTAGTCAATTTACAAAAAGGAATATAAAAGAGATCTAAAACAGACTTGTTAACGAGCCGACACTTCCAAGCTCGGCTCGGTTCGTTTAAAATTTGTGTAAGTTCGGCTCGGTTTGCCACATAAAATCGTTTTTTTACATAGCTCTTCCTATTATTTAATAAACATTTCTTAAATAAGATTATAGGAAAGGCATATTGACTGCAAAAAATAAGAAAAATCTCCATAATCAAATTAACAAGCAGAACTATAAACTTGCTTTGCCATAATATGCTCGTTTTGGGCTCGTTGTATATCAAATAATGTGCGCATGCTCGGCTCGCCTCGGCTCGGCTCGTTGACAAGTCTGATCTAAAATAAGAGATAAATAAAAAATTAACAACTATAATAATGTTGCACGTTAGAAAAAATCTAACAGGCATTGCGGGAGGTAGTAAACCATATTTCCAAATAAAGAAATCAAAATTAAAGAAAAATAATGTGTAAAAGCAATATAACAAAATGCGTTCCTTAATAAAATGAAACAACTGACTTCGCACAACTTTGGCAGGTACATAATAAACAATATGAACAGAGGTCGTCATCTTTATAAAACGAAGTAAATCTGTTCCAAAACAACTCCTATATTTGAATTTTAACAGTATTGTGTTTGTTAAGCAGACATATATCGCTGTGCTGGTGGATATGACTCGCAAGCTTTAGCACTCTATTAAAATAGTAATTAACGCTAAATAAAAAACACCTTTCTACAAATCAAATATTTCACTTGAAGATTTGCTAAAGGCATCTAAATGAAATATCAAATCTCCCACGCACTAAAATTCTTAATTCAAAAAATACAAAACGTAATCGTTGTTCGAATGTTAAGTATAATTGTACAACAATGAAAACAGTAATTCTTATAAGTACTTCAATTTTAAGCATTTCTTGTATTTGAGGGTAACTTGCTAAAAATATAGTCCACTATGACATTTTCAAAATTTTGAACAAATTATATCAATTATAACAGTACAAAAACGTTGATATAATTGCATTAAATGTGGAACTGTTCATTAATTATCACGTAAATCAAGTAATCAAAACGTCATTATGTGTGTCATAGGTGTTCTTTTGAATACTAAAATGCATCATTAGTTGTAGTTGAATTACTTATAAATAATTGTCATTATTACAAATCAAATATATATATATATATATATATATATATATATATATATATGGCGTAGCTGATGTACATCCCAAACTACTAGTCACTTCCAACATCTTAGTAGTGTAGGTAAAGAAATTTTGTGAAAAATTCAGTGAAGATGATCTATAAATGATTCGAAACGTTGTGGTATGAATTTAGTACATTTATTTAGCATTTCTTTGTATGTATATATATATATATATATATATATATATATATATATATTACATATGAAATATATTTATTAAGCAAATATGTTTCGCTACATAATTATTGCTTCATCAGTAATAAAAATGAGGAAAAAAGGGGTGTAAAATACTATTGTTTTAAAATTGATTTATGATTTTGATATTATGCAGTTGTTTATATGTTAGATTGTTATTGTAATAATTTATTATAATTGATTCAGCGATTTCAGCCTACGTAGTGATAGTTAGCCTTTTAAAATTTCTTTTAATTGGTCAATGGTTATGAATTTCAGATCTTATGTGGTCTTTAAGATGTTCTTCAATCCTGGTTTGTAAATGTTGTTTTGTTTCACCAATGTATGAGGCTGGACATTCATCAGACAAATTTGTAAAACAATAATTTTGTTTCCCTCTTTTCCTCATTTTTATCACTGATGAAGTTTTGATTACGTAGCGAAACGTGTTTGATGTAAATGCTTGATTTTCATGGAAAATGTTAGTCCTTAGAAAATTTATCATTTATATATATATATATTCATATTTTTGTTTTCTTTTCCTCATTTTTATGCACTGAAAGTTTGCGTGATTACGTAGCGAAACGTTTTTTGTTGAAATGCTTGATTTTCATGGAAAATGTTAGTCCTTAGAAAATTAATAATTTATATATATATATATTCATATGTATGTATTATATGGCTTATTAGTATGCACGAAAATTTAGCGTGCTGAAGTGTTTAATCTATCATTTTTGAAGTTCTGATTATTATTAAAATTATTATTTAATTCAATTAAAATGATTTCGTATTGATTGTTTGACAATTGTTTGCAAATATTTTAATAATTTCTGAATAATTGCTTAATATATATATATATATATATATCACATTACTTTGATAAGTTATTAACAGTACTTTGATTTCGTTTTTCAAAGAGAATATTGATTTTTCAAGTATTGCATTAATAGCCATGAAAAGCAACAAAAGCTAATCCTAACCTATGATTTAGGTAGTATTTATCAAAGATATAAGCACAAAATCAAATTTCAACTAGTACATTGATTTCAACTTATTCATGATCAGGTTATATTCTTTGGAATAGAAAAATAAATCAACAAATTTCTTAATGCATTCAAAAACAAACAAATTGCGTAGCTTAACCCAATTAATGTTTTTAGAGCAGACATGTTTACATTTTGGTGCACTATAAAATTACACTATTCCAAGTCATCTATAGGCTACACTACAATGAAATTTCCTTAGATTTTGCAAGGAGCGAAACAAATAAAAGAGTAAAATATTAACATCAAAAAGGTCTGCATGGAATGTTTTCTTCCTACATTTTTTATCTCGTTACTGAAGTAAGCAGCTCAAAACATTCGCGTCTTATGACAATTGATTCTTTATTATTTTAGGAGTCCAGAACTCGACATACATCAACTGATAGTGCCTTTTCTAATGCATTGCCAATGCTATACAACACAGAAATGAACATGTGCCGAAAATTTATGCCCAAGCCCTGGACGAATCCGGGCCATTTATATTAATGCCAATTCGACCCATTTTTTGATTCCTGCCAATAAGAAATTTTTTAATTTTGAGGTTTACTAAGCCCAATTTGGGTCTGTTAGACACATATTCTAATATCTGCACACTGAAATTAAAATTTAAATTGAGTTTTAGAAAGATATATGATATTAATGCAAAATTTCAAAGTGTAAATTATATTTCACTGCATTTGGGTTGACTTGCGTATACTGTTGTGGAATAGTCAGTTTTTTTTCAAATTTCGGCCCATTTTCCCATTTCCTCAGACCAAGTGTGTCCTTGCTTTTATCCGAACTATGCCTATCTATTATATAACAAGACGGCATCGTGTTCAATCAATCAATTGTCTTCAATATATTATTTATAACGAAATAATGATAACATTAATAGTCAAAGCAATATATTTGCCAATATGATACAATTATTAAACTATATAATATATAATAATAACTTTCCGTGTGTGTGTGTATGTGGTAAGCCCAGTTTAGGCAATCGACAATTATGTTTAGCATGTTTGTGCTTTCTATAATGGTTTGTGATGTAAAAGTTAACTTATTATTTTTATTTCCTATATTTTTAATATTTTTTTCTACTTTAATCTCATTCTCTAAATCGTTTCAAATATTTGAAAATGAAAACTAGGATAAGAAATTTCTAGTATCTAATACCGAAGCCATTTTAGTATAATTTTTAAATTATTGCCAATATCGACGCTTAATAATGATAATAATAATAATAAGATTAAGAATAATAATAATGACACAAGAGAGACAGGTACAGGGATTCGGCAGAGTAAGTAGCGAGGTTGTGGAAAGTAAAGAAGTTTGAAGCTAAAGTCTTGAGGAAGACTCTCAGACTGCCTGGAAAAGGTGAGTTCCTCAAGCTGAGAGTTGTACCAAACGAAGCTGTGAGAAGGAATAAGATAACAATTAAATAATAATAAGAATAATAATAGTAATATCAACAATAAAAAGAGATAACAACCCAAGGAATTAAGTCTGGATGTACGTAGAGAGCAAAGGAAAATGAAGGGGGTGTGTGAATGAAAGGAAGTAGATAAGTGTAGAGTAGAAGTAGAGAGATAGACAAAATATAGGCAGAAGGCAATGCATAGAGAATATTGGTGGAATACAGAAAACTGTGATAGGGAAGAGCAATAGGGTAAGTGGCTAAACGTTGCACAAAAGCACTGATAATGGCAGCACAGGAACAAGCTGTTGGGACAATCTGGCTGAGGGTGTATGAGGACTGAAGAGTAGAAGTATGTAAAATGCGCAAAATATGCCAGAAAAAAGTGGCGGCAATTAACAATCAATAATAAAGGAAAATAGGTCAGACATAACCGCAGTAAATATAGAAGAAAATGTAGAATGGAAGGAAAACATATGAAAGACAAGTATGAAGAGTTTAGAAAAGAAATTGAGAAATTGTGCAGATTAACATCTTTAAAATATAAGCAAAAAATTTAAATATTGAAAGCACAAAAAAATTAAAATAATCTGAAGGAAAATTAAAAAACAAAGTACTATCACCTTAAAGCTGTATTTAAATGTAGGAAAAATTTTGATGGAAACTTTCTATGCATTATTAGTAAGTGTTTATGTATAAAACCTTTTAAAATAAAATATTTTCCTGACCGTAAAATCAATATTTATAAGCTAAATATATTCACCCTTGATTCAGTGAGAAAATGTGACAGTTCACAAATTGCATTCACAGCAAATTGTTTGAATTTTTCTTAAAATACTAATAATTATAGCTTAATGAATAAAAATTTATTTGAAGTATGCTGCTGTTAGTCGATTACTGACATAATTACGTTTTGCAAAAGTCATTATTTACCACTCACGATATCGACATTTCAAATCCACTGACCTCCAAAATATCTTAAGAAATATCTAAACAAAGCAGTACATTTTTTAGAGGATTTAATTATGGAAATTTCGCAAATTAATGCCAAATCTGTAAATATTTTAAAAAAAAAGTTAAGGTTTCACTTCTACTAATTATACGCAGTACATCTAGTCCTGGACTGGCGGCTTAACGGGAAAACCGAAACCGACCAGAGAACAAAATGAAAACGCAGTTCTCCCGTTTATTTCCAAGAAACGATGTAGTCTTGGCACAAAACCCAAAATGTTTGCCAAATTGAGTCTTAATTTTTTTCTTGATTTAGAACGTAATTTAGTGTTTGGAAAATATTCTTTAAAATTTATTTTCTCTTGATAAACATTTAATAATACGATAGTAGTTAGCTAAGAAAACCTATACCGCGTCTCTGAGATGCAAAAACTAAAACCGAGCTCATTGTAGGCCTCGTTTCAAAGTAGCTAATGTTTCAAATTTGATCATTTCCATTTTGCTGATTAGCAATTTAAATATTACATAAAGTTCACTTAAATCCAATGAAATTTCTGAAATAAAATAAAAAGCACCAATATTGGCTTTTCCTTTAATTGAATGAATATTAATGACTTGTTTGAACAAGTATTACTTTTATGAAATTTTGTATGGACATTTTAATGTGTACATATATTATACCAAGGTTTTTCAATACTCGGAATTTCAGAAACTCTAAAGCGAATGAGCTCGCAAAACTCGTTTGGAAACACTCGGAAGAGGAATCCTTTATAGTCGAACTTGACCGAAAATTAATATATGAAAACATTTGAAAAAAATCAATTTTTTGCACTTCAGTTTCTACATCATTTGAAAAATAAGACATTTTAGCTTTTGAAACTCGGAATTGTGTTAAAATTTGAAAAACTCGATTAAACTCAGAATTTACTTGAACTTTGATATTTCAATAATCGTTCTTAATTTTGCACTTTTTGCAGTCCGCTTGGCTTATGCTAAAGAGATTAAGTACTCTGTCCTTAATTATATAAAAATTATCAAAAAAACAGTAATGACATCAAAAGAAATATTATAAATAAAACATGGACACCATCCCGTGTACAAAACGCGTTTAATAAAGAAATATGTGAATTATTCTTTTGAATTTGTTGTCATAATCCTAGTATTTTATGTCACTAAATTCAAATTATACATTTAACATATCATGGGCAAGTGATAAGGCTTAATGATATGTTTCTAAACCAAGCGTTTTTTGGAATATTAAATACTTACAAAAGGCTAGGCTCCTTATTGTAGTGTCTATATATCATTAGGAACATTTGTGAAATTTACTGCTGAGCTATTTATTTAAACAGCAGCAACAGAAATCATTCCTATGTAGATTGAATGATAATTATTTTTTATTATCAAAATACTAAAAATGCAAAATTTACGATGTCCATGAAAAACTGACATATTTTGAGAGTTTCGAAAATAATGAGTTTGTATGTAAAAGCTATAAATTGAAACCAATGCATAAATTTCAATGCAAAACCATAATTGAATGTTTTCCATGTTTTATTTGAATTATAGGCCTTTCTCTTGATCCATATTTAGTAATTTTGTAAATATTTTGTATCAATAATGAGAAATTTGATACTTGAGCCTAATTAATATGCGCTTGGGTTTATATATTAATTATCGTATCAAGAAGGGGTTGTGCCAAGATATTTCTGACATGTAAAAGTATCTCCACAAAAAATTTGGTGTTGACTGGATGTACCGTTTCCGAGATTTTAGGGAGCAAATAGCCCCCTCACGAATACCTACTACGAAAAAGCTTAGGTAAAAAGTGTTAAAGAAAAAACTTTTCAAGCATCTCTATTTTTTGAAACCCTGTTTTCCAGTAGCCAGTTCCGTGCCTCCCGTGGTTTTCTAATCTTCAGATATTCTGAAAATAAAAAGTTGCTATTGTCAATTATAGGGAAATGAATTATATGCAATAACTTATAATTATTTTACTTTATCTAGTGATTATAAATTGCTTTCAATGAACATGATCACTTAAGTAAATCAGTATAATAAACATAACTAATAATTCACATCAGAATTAATGGAACTCTTAAAAGAATACTGTCAATCAACTTCCCAATTTATTAACACTAATAGCACATATCTCTGTTTTATACTTCATTTAAGTAATTTATTAGGGAAAAAGAGATTTACAATGAAAGACATAGAAGTGTGACAGATTTTGTCCAAACTGCCCCATCCGGCCACCCCACCCAGAAACCTTGTGCTCTGCTTCATCTTGTCAAACGCTTTTTATTCTACTACCAAATATTGCCCACCCAAAAAACACTGCTCCAAAAACAATTTGCAATATTCAATTGCAGTACATTTCCTCAATAACAATGGTCAGGACAGTAGAACACAATTGTCAAATATTTTAAATCGACTAAGTTTCCAAGTATATCCAAAGATATCATTCAGGCAATTCTTAGAATCTCTTAAATTTGGTTAAGTCGACCCGACCATCTTCTATCTTTGATTTTTTTGCTATACTTTCAAACCGTTAACATACCATTTACCCAGACATAATTTGATTTCCACTAATGTGCTTTTATTCATAAATTCTTAGATGTAATTTATATAGGAAATGAAGTTATCTGTAATGGCACAATTATTTCCATTAGGTATATTAATGACGACCTTCAAATTAATATAATAATAACAATTAACTGCTTTAAAACATTTGTTTGCTTTAAATTATCAATGAACTATGTTCACCTTTACAAAGCTATTTATATACACATTTTTTGTAATTCCGAATATACATACAAAATGGTTCTCTGGCATAAAGCTTAAAACTCGTGAAATAAAAGCTTCATATCTACGATCCATTCAGCATTGAAGTTGCAAAAAGCTTTTCAGATCGAAGGGCGTAGAGAAGGATTATTTACTCTTTGTGTATTGATTCCATTCTGTACCCACTTTTCCTGTAATATAAGCTTTCGCAATTTAACATTAATTTGGCTCTTATTAGGGTTACTGTGGATATGGATCTAAAAATGTATCTAGAAATTGATCAATCTATTTCATGGAAATTACTGAATATT
Organism: Hofstenia miamia; assembly: GCA_900660155.1. NCBI lineage: Eukaryota > Metazoa > Xenacoelomorpha > Acoela > Hofsteniidae > Hofstenia > Hofstenia miamia. The sequence goes on along the minus strand of CABFPE010000194.1, from coordinate 513,841 downwards.
GATTGAAATAAATTTTATGGATATCCATGGGTAACATAATAACTTATCCATTCTTAAGGCAAATGTTTAAGTAAATTGCTTAAAATAAATAATGAAGATAAACTCACAACCATTTTATTGAACAAATCTGACAAATTAAACGTATGTGCCAATCATATTACTATGAGAGCTAATTATACGTTTGGTATAGAATAAAATATTGGACTTAGTTAAACCACCACTTGAATTGAGAGGCATGTCAAATTTTCTGTCGCTTTCTATTTTAACCCTCATATGCATGAAATATATTACCGAGGACCCATTGGCAGAAATCTGCGTTTAAATCGTAATTAATGCCCATGTTGATAATGAAACTGTACCAACATGTACTCCTGACATTTTTCTCATAATAATTCAATAATACCACTAAGATAGTNAAACATGTCTGAATAGAGCTCAAAAGACATATGAGGTGTATTCATACATGACTATTTCTAGTGAGGTTGGCTTTTTTCTGTAGTTAATCTTATTGCATCAGTCATCCCTGTCATGCTACAATTCAAAAGACAAACACTTGTGAATACAATGAAGGCGTTGATGCCTACCACATTGAGCATGTTGAAAAAGTAAGCCAGCGGCCAACGTCTTGTCTTTCTCTGCACACTGTATGAGTGACAGAGCTGGTCTACAGTATCCACTGCTCCTTTCGTGTGATTGTAAAACAGAATGATGTCTGGTTTGCCTCTTGTTTCTTTTAGGAACCTACGAGACAATCGTCGTTTTCTGATCAAATCCAAAACAAGAGGATCCAACTGGCCGATCTTTGTCAGCTTGAAATTCGATTGGCAAGTCCCGCTTAGTTTTTCTCACGGTTCCAACGTATGTCAACCGTTTCCTAAGCAATTCAGCCGCCAGATCAAAATCAGTAAAATAATTGTCGGCTGTGACATTTCGTCCGGTATTATTCAAATTGCACAGAAGATCTTTCGTAATTTTTGATGCCAACCCACTTGTACGAGTGCCGTCCTGTGCTCCACCAATTTAAGGAATTCCATCATACAAGTATCCGGTATCACAGTCGACTAACATGAAGATTTTTAACGCATATTTGTCGGGTTTTGAGGCAAGTACTGTCTAAAAGAGCAACGACCTCTAAACGGAATTAGTTGCTCGTCGATGCACAAGTTGACACCAGGGTCAAAATGACTCTTGTAATTTTGTGTAAACTTTTGCAACGTGCCTAGGGATGACAAATGAAGGAATACGTAAAATATAGGACTTCCACGTCCACTAGAAAAAAATATACAAACATTTTAAGAACTGATGGGTCCCCGGGGACCCATTTCATGCATATGAGGGTTAATGTGAGCATATGGATCCTTGTGGATCCATCCTTGTAAAATTTTGTGAATTGAACATTAATCGGAAATTATTCGACCCAGGACAACTCTGGTTGGAATAACAAAAGAAAAATTGAGATTTTTTATATAAAACTCAAAATTTCTAGCATAAATGCATAAAACGTAAAAAGAATGAAAACTATTTAGATTATTGAACAAAATTGAAATGTAACCCAAATCTGTAGCGTCATCATTATAAACTGTTTTGCCAACATTTTCCAGCAAATCTTCATGAACGACAATACTTTAGCGTGCACGTTGGGATTTAGTTCCGCGTAGTCCTTATCACTTAAAAGAGCATCAAATCAACAAAATACTAATACTCATTGTCATCAAATCTTAAAATGTGGGGATTTTTTGAAATATGTTAAATATTGGTTTCAGTGATAGGAAAGACACCGCTAACAACGACTTTGATTAAACCGTTCACAAGTAGCAAAATATGTTCACAAAATGACTCTTATGTGGATTTTAATTATATCTAATTATATCTTACCCTGGAGCAGTTGACATTTATGTAATAATTAAATAAATATACCGTTTAATGTACTCAATTTGTTATTAATATTAAACTGCCAAGGAACTTTTAAATAATTATGGTTTCCCTAAGAAAACCTTAAGTGCTCATAAACCTCAAACAAATAAAGCAATCTAAAAACCGTTAGCACGACTGGATATAAAGTGGTCGTCTCTCCCATTTTCATAGCAAATTCGCACGATAGAATGATCCCATCTGGTCTCGCCTCTGCGCCTACATCTGACTTTGCGCAAGGCACGAAAACCAAATATTTGAGGCTAGTTGTTGCTCCCATTGCACTTATACCTCCCTGATTATCTGAACATTAGAATAGATTAGAACATTTTTTTAAAAAATATTGGAAACTTCCAATGAAAAATCATGAATTTTTTCAAGAACTTCATCCACAGCAATACACTTGTGCAAATTTCCAACAGCATGTTCGAGTACATTCATCAATAGTTGTGGCCATATCTCAGAATTTCCAAATGTCATGATAGGCTTGAAGCAAATTGGTTGAAAATTTAGTAATCATTTTGTCATTTATAAAGGACACAAGAATTATATGGTGAATATTAGACTTAGTTTAATAATACTTAATAGTGAATAGCTTCTCTTGTATCATTCATAGATTTCTTGAGATATAGATTTGGTTTTCTTGTATTACTTATTCAGTGTCATATTTATGTATTTGGCTTAAATATTTATTAATTGGCTTCGTCCTATGCTTTTAAAAATACTCAACACTAAGCTATAGTATTTGTAATTTTATTCACGACTTTTGAGTGGATGCTGAATTGGTAGACTTAAGAATTTCTGCTCATGTCTAATTCGTTTTCTAAATATAATGATGTCTTAATTTGTTTATAGTCCTTTGCGGCTTTTCTTTGTTATCAGGAGAAAGCAGTTCTGAAATGTTCCTTCTCATTAGAGAGTACAAACCCGATTGAATGAAATTTAGAATTAAGGTTAATAAAATGGACTACAAAATTAGTGTCCTTGAAGGTGATGCTGTTCTTAAGAAACTAAACACTATTATGTTTTATGATGTATAAATCTAGCCTAAATTTATAATATTTATGATTCTTGCAGTTCTACATTTCCTCATTACACTGTTGCTAAATTTAACTTTCGATGTTAAATTCAACTTTGCATATGCAACAACGAAGATATAATATTAGACTTTATTTTAAAATAGAACCAAGCTATTTCATGCTCTTGGACCCATTATAAACAAGTCAACCTCAAACGTAAGAGCCCTAAAATTTGGCTTTTTAATCCATGCTAATGGACTTCAGGGTATTAACCATACAAAGCTGTATTTGTATTGCATCATTACTTCAAAATTAACCAAAATGCTAGAAATTTATATCTCTGTCTAATGCTTAAAATGAAAACACCAAGGTTTAGAGATCCGTTTTTGATGAGCGTTATCAGGACCCACACATTATCTCTTCTTAAGGCATATAATTAAGGTTACCCGGGAAAAAATCTATAAAGCTTGAATTTTACTGCTACACTATAATAAAAAGTTTGTATTTAATTAGATTTCTCTTGTATTAGTGAAGCTCAATGTGAAATTTTTCGGCAGGGAATTTATGTGAATAAAAAAATATTTTCACAACTTTGAAGAACCGAAGATTGCCCTGGGGAGGGCCTTTAAAAAGACCCCATCCGAGAATTTAACAGAAAAAATCATTAAATCAATTAAAAAAAGATGTCTGTACTACATTGAATATAAAGAAGATGTTAACAGAGTATGCTTAATCATCTACTCAGACACAGCAGAATAGAATTGTATATCAAGAAAGTCATGTTTATTCCCGAATTTGTACACATTTGCTTGTTTTTCCAATACGTAAAATCACATGACTTTTTAATTTGTTCCTACCATAAATACAAATTCGAAATTACAAAAGAAAATTTAAGGGTCAATGGAGTGCAATATGTGTTTCTTAGAAACTTAGAAAATACTCAACACTTGATAAAGTTCCAAGCATATCTTTTGAAAACGATTTTGAACTATTATAATAGCTCAATTTTTAGAGTAAAAATTAAATTACATTTTGGAAGCTTTTTACATTTGTGAACTTCAATTATTATAGTTTTGAATTATTTTGATAATCTGTGTGTTTGGCAGATTCTTTGTTTTAATGCCATCATTTCATCAGCCTTCTTTACTTTACGTGACACATTCTTTTAGGAAGTATTTCCATATTTCTCCAAAATTGACGTTATTGTGTTTTACTGTCAACAATTTAATGACACTTTTTCCTTCCTGAGTGTTATAGATCACTAAATGTTAAATTGAAACATCTAGATCAGTTTTCTCATTCAAAAGAACTATTTTTTGAAAATTGAGAATAGAATACATGTTTTTTGCTAATTTCCTTACATGCACACTTTTACAGAGTTAGTTAATTAGTTTAAACATATGATCTTGAATCAATTTAAAATTTGCAGAAAACTTTAATATATAGGTCAAAGAAAAAAATTATCGCGTAAATTTCCCTTATTTGTCAGCAAAATAGTATATTCTCTTGATTAAATATTTACTTAATTATTATTGTAATTTCATTCGATTCAACCTGGTAGAATAATCTTTTATCATGATTTCCTTTGTCAATGAAATTTTCTTTTAAAATTACTCTTAAAATTTTAAAATTAAACATTTAACATGGATAACAGAAATTTTTTTTACTTAAAATGAATATATTTTATTAGAATTCGTTGCATGCGGAAAATAAGTTTCAACAATGTTTGTGCATCATCCGTAGTGAAACAGTGTAGTTAATGAATTTCATGGTAAAATTTGAAACAAAAACAAAATTTTGAATTATATAAATCTTTTTATTAGAAAGCAATCTTTTAGAAAGTAACGTTAGATAATAGTGAATTAGAGTTGAAAATAATATACAATATAAATGCGTACAGTATTATCGCGCTTTAAGCCCATGTGCATATAAGCGAAAAAGCTTGTTTTCACTGTGCTGTAGATGTGCATTTTGTTCCTTTATTATAACCACATGTGCTAATATCAATCTCTCTTATATTTCGTTTGTTGTCGCTAATTAAACATGAAGTACCTTGGCATAACATTAAGTAACATAAACCACAATGTTAGGGTATTTGATTAAATAATAGGTTTAAAAATAACTTCTAGATTATTACAATCAATGAATTGTTCCTTGTAACCAGTGGCGTACGCAGGGGGACATGGTGGAATATCCCTCCTCCCCGTCAGGTTTCCCAATTTGATTTTGACTGTATAAATGAAAACATTTTTCGTAAAAAATTGAAAAATTTAAAATCTAGGATCGTGAAAAGCATTTTTAGGGTCTATTTTCTCAATATTTCCGCCCCTGCTTATAACTAAATGATTTTATTAAATGAAATGAATATAACCAAGATTGACATGAATTAATAGTGTTACTTTTAGGTTATACATACTACCCTAATTGTTAATATACATGGAGACCTGCGCATACATGTACCCGAGTAATTGTGATGAATGCTGCTACTAAATAGCTTAAAACAAAATAATCCGATAAATTCCGAGTGATGCATTTTTCCAGCTTATAAGCACAAGTGCTTATATCCGGATATAAGCATACCTCCGATTATAAGCACATCGTGGTTAAAAGCGCGATAATACGGTAAGTTTCAAAAATATTTCTGGAATTTTTTGGATTGAAAATGCAAAATTTGTGATAAATCTATATGAAAATTTTGTGCTGGAAATCCCTAAATACTTGTGCACATTGGGTAAATCTGAATGCCTGCGGAATACTGGTTTGCGCAAAGAATTTCATTTCTGATTTCTGATGACACGAGATTGCTACCAAAAATACGACTCTTGCAACACATTTTACACCTGTTTGTGTTTTGCATGCAATGATCGCTAAGCAATCCTTCATTTACTGCATTTATTATACAAAATGTATGCGGTACGTTGTCACCAAAATCAGTGCAGTGCAGAAAATAGAAATATATCTGCAAGGTACTGCTCCTAAGGTAGGTCTCGGTAAAAGCTATATTACAAATCATAAACATGTATATAGAATGTATTGCTTGTCTAAGAGATTCTTCGAAAGATATAATAATTTGCATTTATTTCCAGAAATTTTATCCGAGGCTATTAGGTAATTTAAAAATCATGGGATATATTGACGCACTTATTGTTGAATGTGCTCCCATATGAGGGAGAAAATCTGTGAGAAGGGATATTACTCTGTCTGAAGTATTTGAAAATAGTAAATATTTTTTGATAAAATTCAGATTTTTGAAATTCATTGAACTAATCCGCATATTGAGGAATCAGATGTTCATGTCTTCAAAATCCCATGAGGGCTAAAGTTAATCGCAGCAATTTAGTTTTCTGTCGATTGAAATTAAGTCTCCTGAGGTGCCTAAAAGTTGTGTAAAGAAACTAATAACGGATATTAAAAAATTCCTGGGCTGCCTAAATTTTAAATCTGCTGCATTATTATTATTTTATTTAAGTGATTTTAAAGCTTTATATATACATATATATATATATATATATATATATATATAGCACTGGAAAAAATAATTCAGCCACCCATGATTTGGCATAAATATTTGGACGCCAAAATGTCAATAACAGTCTTTCTAGAACATATATGATGCCTGGTTACGTACCTTTGACCATTCACAGTTGATTATCTCCAAACATTAGGAGGGGATGAGTCAACGTAATATAGCTCGACATGTAGAGCGACTTCGAAGTACTGTCGGGGATATCATCAGACGTTTCACTTCTGAAAATATCATTGAACCCAAGCCAAAGTCCTGAAGACCAAAGAAGACCTCCAAAATCTCCCAATCAGCTCTTGTGTGCTTTTCAAAGCAAAATCCCAGGAAGATTTCAAAGGAACTTTGCAAGTAATGGGCTGATGGTTACCTCGTGATAGCAAGAACTGTGTGAAGCATCCTGACGAAGTACTCATTTTGGACTTTCCTACCACCCAGAAAGCCATTCTTAACCTCAAAGCAAAGATTACGCCGTCTGAGGTGGCCCAATTTAATGAGAGACAATTCATCTGAACATTGGTCTAATGTTATATTTTCAGATGATGGGAAGATTTGAGCTACACTCATCAAAAGGAATGTTGATAAAGAGACCAACTGGTCAGAAGTTCTGTTTCTTGCCTCAATTTACTCTGGGGACTATGAAGTATGGTGGGAAGCCTGCAATGGTATGGGATACATTATGGATTGTGGCTTTCGCAGATTGTTCACATCACTGGTACTCTCCGAAGCTTTCAATATGCTCGAATTCTAGACAAGGAACTCTTGCCACTCCTTACAAGTGATTCAATATATCAAAAGGATTGTGCTCCATGTCATACCTCAAAAGAAATGAAAAACTTCTTCCACAATAATGGGGTTGCTATCCTTGTTGACTGGCCTGGACAATCTCCAGACCTTAAATTTATCGAAAATGTGTAGAAAGCGGTCAAATATCGAATTGTACAGCATACTCTTCACACACTGAAGACGAGCTGTAGACCCCAATAAAGAAAGAATTTTATGCAATTCCCAACAGCTTTATTGAAAAACTTTTTGCTTCAATCCCTGATCACCTTGAAGCTATTATTCGCTCAAATGGACACTCTACAAAATATTAGATGAGAATTTTGTTGCTAAGTGCTTATATTGCATCAATTATTAATTTATGTATCTTATTTTGAATTTACTTTTTTCGGATTTGTTCATTTGTTAAAATTTTTCAGGTGGCCGAATACATTTTTCCAATACAAGTTTTCTAATTTTGATTAAAAATTAATAGTTAATTGTTATTCTACATATTTTATGGTATTAGACATCCAGATTTTCCTTTCTCCAATCAAAGAAACACTTAGTTATAATCTTAGGCACACTCTATCCAATGAATGTTCATTATATATTCAAAATAGCAAGGTGGTCGAATACATATTTCCAGTACTATATATATATA